>PKRV01001354.1:2626097-2695387 GCA_003709505.1 Hyphantria cunea | reverse complement strand
CTGTGCGCGTCGTGTGGCGCGGGCTGGGGCCGCGCGGGCCGCGCCGCCGGCTCGGGCTTGGTGCGGGGCACGGGCTGCGGCGGGGGCTGGCTCGGCGCGGCGGGGGGCTGCTGCGGCGGGGGGCGGCGCGGAGCCGCGGCGGCCGCTGCGGTGGGGTTGATCGCACTCTCCGGCGAGAATAGAGAAGGAGGGCGAGTTCTTTGAGGTACTATTTCTGGTTGCGACTGAGGAGGATGAGACGTGGGCGCAGGCGCCGCAGCAGAAGTGCTGGGTATCGGTGGACGGTGATGCCTGTGGTCGTGAGGAAGTTTCTGATGATGTGGTTTGTGTTGAGGCCAGGGATGGTGAGGTTTGTGGTGATGTTGGGTAGTTGGCCTCTGGTGGTGGGGTGGCGGCGGTTGCGTTCCAGAAGGAGGTCTACTCGCTCCAGGACGTTGTTGTTGAGCGGCCATGGCCTGTTGTCGCCTCTCTCTTTCTTCTCGCCTCTCTCGTTCTTCTCTTTCTCGCTTCTCTCTATACACTATAAAGTCTATTTTCTGAGGTGGAGGTTGTGTCGGTTGTGAAGTAGTTGCAGGTACATATCCTCCAGGGACGGGTTGACGGCGTCTCTCACGTTCATACTCTGTAAAAGCGTTTTTAGAAAATGACAAAAAATATTGCTTAGATGTTATCCCAAGCTATTCCAGGCATGTGATTGGAAATCGCAATCACATCCAAATACAATCCAATCGCAGTCGCATACGCTACCGCTGCGCCACCGAGGCTGTCAAATTACTTTCGTAAAAAAAAATAAACCATAAAAAGTTTTTCCACAAGCTAACCTTTAACTTCTTACCGAAGCATCAGGTCCTCTCAAACGTTTTAAAGAAATATTATTATTCATAAAATTTGAGATTTGTCAAGCCTTTGAAGACACTAACCTTTGTCAAACGATTTGTCTATTTCGTCTGTGCTGGATGGTGGATGCTTTTTGTCGAAGGGTGAATTTGCAACCCCCGATCCCGAAGCATTCGCCAACGAATGTGGAGAACTTCCGTCTGCTGAAAGAATTAAAATAAAACATGTTGAATGCAGCAATGACTTAGTTGTTATATGCAGTCACCTCGTCGATTCATATTGCACTGAGTGCTGCGGGTTTGAGCCCCGCATAGAATAACACTTTGTGTGATTCACAAATTGTTATTCTGAGTCTGTGTGTACTTTGAGCCCATTTCATTATGCTTTCTAGAATCGACATCCCACGGCATGGAATTCCTAGCTACTCCCGTCATCTAAAAAACTTCTTAACAAAAGGAAAAAGGCACTCGCTGGTCTCTTATTAAAATAGTAATCAGCCCTCAAATTTCTGTTTAAAGTCACAGTAAAACTATTTTAAACAGTAAATAGTATGAAACAAGGACATAACCACAAAACTATTTATCAAAGTAGAAATTGCTCTACGCACTTTCTATCAGTTCAGTAACAGGTATCTATTTCTTCTAGTGTGAGTTCGTTTCACGTAAATCGATCAAGACAGTACCTGATAACGTTATGATTGGCTTCTATTGAAATAATCACCAATCAATCATGTTTAGCCGTCGACAAACTCACACTAGGCCCTCAAACAATGCAGATTGAATCTATTACTCACCGGCTTTGACGTTCATCATTTTTCTCTTGAGTCTAGAAGGACACTTCTCAAAGATGAGTAGAAACTCTGCGGTGAGACGTTCTAGCAGCTCAGTGGTGACTGACCGGTCCACGTATGAGAACCAATGACGGCCTTCGTTTGACTGTGGGATCTGATATCAAAACGAGTCTATTACTCGCAAAGAAAAGGTTGGGCCAACGGTATTCTAACTCACTCAGTGGAACACAACTCAAACACTATTTCACACACACCGGTTTTATGCGAGGCCGTTGTATCTCTCCGCTCGAGCCGGCCCATTCATCCCGAAGCGTGGTTACAACCACTGCCATGGTTGTTACATCGATATGGTGCTAATTACAGATTTTGCGAGGAAAATGAGAGTTATTCGTTTTTTTATATATATATTTATGGGTCTACTAAACTTTACTGTGCCTAATGGAAAGCATGTGCAGAGAATCAAAGAGTAACATCATACTTACAGCAAAAGTAAATAATGCTGCATCGTGAGCCACACTATGGGAGCCCATTGACATGCTAGTGCATCATTGGGCCTCCCGACTCGCACTCGCTAACGTAACTCTTAAATTATATAAAACTTTAAAAAAAACACTTACCGCCCAGTTACTCCATTTGGATGCCAAATGTATACAGAAGCACGCAACAACTGTTGGCCTATATTGTAAGCACATTGTTGTCAAATGCAGGCTGTTTGAAGCCATGAAGTACGAAGTCTGTGCTAAATCTTTTGGTGCTGAAAAGAAAAACAACAAAATAGAAACAATTTATTTTTTACTATACAAAGGAAGGAAAATTGTGATACGAGCATCATCCATATTGCCTGTACTGAGACCCGGCACCACGCTTCGTTTAAGTATGTGTGTAACTATAGCCAATTCGCTTTGATTTTAGATTTTGCGTTTTCGATGTGTTTTTCTGATATCAATCATTTTATTAACTCCATATTATCAATATTAATTACATTTTACTATTTTCTTGATTAATAATATTATTTTAATAGAATAGATTATTAATTTATAGATTGTTATTTAGTAAAATATTGAAAAACTAATACATTTCCATTTAAGAAATGTTTCAATTTAGTGTGGTTATGGATAAGGAATATGGAATATGGACCATCCATGGGTGTCATATGACCCGCCCGGCTAAGCATACCGCAAAAACAGGAAATCTTTAAAAAAAACGCTATAACAAGCGGTCTCAAAACCTCTTTTATAGATAATTAAAGATGTGATGTGCCCAAAAGTTATATTTATTACTAATCAAAGTTGGCTTGATAATTATTTTTTCCTGTTTTTAAATCTTTATCTATTTTATATGGTATTCACTACTTTATGTTTATACAGCAATAACAACAGGAAAACGAATATGTGCGTCACAAATAAAACATACTGGTACTTCACTAAAAATAGTATGGATTAAATCTGCCTTTGTTTTATTTGTTAATACAGACATATGCTAGACATATTGTTATATCACCCATATAGTGTATATTATCTATATTCAAAACAATATTCCATCCCGAAAGAGGCTTCAGCACTTAGGGCGGCCTTGATTGGAGTGAAACCTCGATTTCATAGGAAATTAATTCTCCCTTCCCTCTGATGCTGAGGGGAGGTTTTTCTTAAGACAGCAACGCACTTGTGACTCTTGAATTGCAAGTGTCCATGGGCGGCGGCAGTCACTTACCATCAGGTGACCGGTCTGCTCGTTGCCCCCAAAACATGATAGTAAATTAAAAAAAACAGCAGCTCTTTACTATCGTAGATGAACATTTTTTTTGCAGTTTTAGTAGATTTGTACCACTAATGGTAGAAATAGTAAAGATATGATTTTATTATTTGCAAAATACTCTGTAATCTAAGTCCAGAAGTAAATGAGTAATCGATTTGAAACTTCTTTAGAAAGAACCTAATATAAAAAAAGCCAGTAGTTTTTGCCTTTAATTTCGTTTTGTTATAATTTTAAGTATATATTTTAACATTGATTTAAAAATATATTTTCAAAAGCTAAAGCTAGAAATTATGCGAATGGCAGAACGCATGACATGAAGTAGTGTGGCCAGAATGCGGCGATTTAGTGAAATAGGTTAGGGTGACACACAAACAACATTTTTGTATAAGATCCACATACCTTTTGAAGATTTTCTATACATTGCCTGGTCATATTTTTATCCTATATTATTTTTTTTTTGCAAGTGATCGAGCCCGGTGCGGTATTCAGTAATGGTCTTGATTCTATCCCAACGTTTTAGGAATTATGGCTGCCATACTTTATGGCTGTTTGCAATAGTTTGAAATAAGGATACTTTTTTTATTTCTTTCAAAATGAATACTTTCTTGTAAGCTTGAAAAACTATTCATTTGGTCTTTGCACATTGATTGTGTTTTAAATGTGATAAGTTCTATGTAAAACAAAATTCTACATATCATTTAGAAGATGTATGTATGAAAAGCAGTACCAAACTGGTGAAACTAAATACGACAAAGGGTCAGTAGTGAAACGTACGTATCACACACGTACATGAGAACGTAAAGGGAAAATTTACAATAATAATTATTTGACTGAAAAAACATTTTTATTTCACATTATTCAATTCACAACAAAAGAATGACAGCCATACAAATGTGTATACACTTTTTCACTCTACATACGGAAGGGTATATAGATTTGTAAAAATAAATGACAATACATAAATGTAAATATATCTCTCTTTGAATCCTATAAATTATAAAATCTGAATATCGGGAACACTCACAACTCTTATGCCTTCAAAATATTTATATACCTTAAAGAGGGAGGTGACTGACTGAGTAATATACCCAGAGATTAACACACAGCCTAATCCGCTGAAACTTTGTATAACGTAACTGAACACTTAGAGATTTTGGAAATGTCACCTCTAAGGGGGTAAAATAGGAGATGAAGATATCTACATCTGCGTGAGCAAAGCCGCAGGCAAAAGCTAGTACTAGATAGACCTCTAATCATTGTAGGGGTAATAATTGAACCTGAGACCGAACCGAATCGACTACCGCAACAAAAAATAACCAGGCACTCGATCGTTCCTCGCAAGATAAATGTATCACAATTTCTGCAAGTTATCCGTAGCGTCATCGGACCGGACACAATGTAACGACGCCTGTCTCACCTTTGACAAGGTGACACGTCCGTACAACATGCGTGTGAGGGTGGTCGATCGCAACATCGAACCCTAAAGTCTGAAGGAGTACGTTCTCGTTGAATACCAGGTCCTGCGCCTGTAACAATATGAACGAAAATTATAAGCATAAGTTGGAAAAATTAATTATAATATTTTTTTGAGACTAAACTTATTTTATTGTACGTATTTGTCGGGAGTTGAATACTAAAGTTGTATCGTATCGTTGAATCGTACACATAGATCTTATTTTAAGATTCTATCGTAGAAAGAACGACATCTTCGTCTGTTATGTTCGAACAACAATTTCGTTGCAGGTTCCAAGACAGTTAAATTTTTCTTGGGACTTCCCGAGGGTCATAGCTCGGTGTATTCGTGGGTCACTGCTGTTGATCCCATCTTTGCCTGTTTCTTTATTAGGTATTCCCGATTAAGTAACAGGTCAATCCGTAAAATACTTTTCTTTTCTCTATTTTCAATACTAAAATCGAATACCATTCTTAACATTAAAACTGGGATTTCGTTTCGAGTTCAAAAACTAAGAAATAAATTGAATCCGGTTATAAAAAGAAATCTTAAAATGCGATTGATTAATATTCGAGAACATTATACGTAGTCCAGGTGTCAGGCGTCTGCGACAGGTGCAGTATGAACGCTGCATATAAAAATAAATCGTACGTCTATATCCCGTTTACTATGAGAGACAGCATCCACCTGGCTACCTCTTAGGTCATTGAACTTAACAAAGATTGGATGAATATTTTATAATTTACGTTGGATTACAAGTTTGTTTGCATCTAATAATCCGTCCGTATGGCGCAGTGGTACAGCAGTCTCCACGGAGGTTTCTACTGCACTTAAGTGTTTCGAAGCCCACATTTGGCAACACTGTGTCCACAAATTGTTGTTCAAGTTTAGGTGTTCTTAATGTTCGTTTCATATATATTTGTGAAAACCCCCAAGACGTGGGATGTATTTCTAATACGTGGATGTTTTAAAAACCATTTTATAATATTGTCTAACTTATATGAAACAATTATTGTAGAGCCTTTTCAGCTATTCGGACTCCTAAATGAATACCGGTTCAATTCTCTTCTAATCATGCTAGGACATAAATTAACAGGTGTAATTAACGTCTTATTCTATGAAATATAAGATAAAACTGTTTAAAGCAGTACCAAGTCGTTTGCTCTAAGCTTATTACATTGTTTTACATTAAACTTATCAAATTAATATAAATAGGGAAAGAAAAACGGAGAGGGTTAGATGCAGTGCAGTTATAAGGAACGCTATTGTGGCCTAGGTTCAGGGCGCAGACAGTTGGGGATTGTAAAAATAAAGAGGAGAACTGATGTAAAAAATATTTTGGATAGGGCAAAATAATAGGAGACATCGCACTGTGGGTGCATAAAAATTTGGAATAGAGGATCACCGCAAGCCTCGGAAAAGCGTTCTTGATCATTCTGAGGTTCTTTATTCGAGCCTTAGGAGGAGGTAAGGGCAGCGTGTACCAGTACACTGGTATCATGATTGGAAGGCCACGTAAACACGTGAAAGAAGGACATTCATTCAAATCACCATCATCGTCTCAACCGAAAAAACGTCTCTCCAAAATAACCGATTCTGTGCAACCCGCATCCAACGATTTCCCGTGACGTTCGTCAGGACTAATCGAATATTTATAAATCAAATGCTCACCTGTTCTTGGTACTGTTCTGCAGTGAGAGCGCTGACACTCTCACCTCTGTGGAGGCACACGTGTGCGACCTTTATAACATACTCCAACTTTCTTGGCTGCTCCTCCACCTGTCAACAAATTGATTATATCAGTATGCACATAACCATTTTTATCTGTTCTAACCGGCTTTTATTAGCTTTAAGTGTGTATTTGTTTGTATTATTCTGACCGACTTTTCAAGTGTTTGTTTAGGAAGGGTAATAGTTTTGGCAGTTTATGTTGGTATGTTCCACTGTAGCGCCTATACTACTGAACTGATTTTAATTAATGAGATGTCAATAGTTTCGTAATAACGGCCCGGATGGCTTTTTATAGGAAGTATTTACTCAGTCGCGTTATAGTTTTTTTAAACTTTGTTATTAAGTACCAATCTACTTAATAACAAAGTTTAAAGTAGGTCGAAATAAAGAAATTGTATATTTTTCTAGAATATATTTTGATACCCAGCTATAATGTAGCGATTGATAATACTGTCGATAAGTGTTAGAAGATATTAGAAGTAAGTTATCTGTTTTTAAAATACACAATCGAGCATTCCTTGTAGACATCTTGATCTTGATAAACGGTGTAGAGTATAAAAATATAATAAGTATTTATTTGAGTATATTTGTCAGTTGCACCCAATCTAAGTATGCTTGTATTTTAGGTTGCCATAAATTTATATGGTGTATTACTTATAAATCTGTATTTATATATTGACTATGTGTTATAAATTGTATTGTATTTTATACATTACACACGGAATCTGTTTGTGTGGTGTGGGATTAAGAGCACGGGGTGTACTTCTATTTAAGTCGTAAGAGGCTACGAAGGGAGGAAAAGATGCATGAAAAGTTTTGGAACAAGAGAATGACATCTTGAAAGAAAACCATATGTACTAACTCATTAGGCCACAGTGACATAGTTTTTTTTAAATAGGCAAACTAGCAGACGTATCGCCTGATGGTATGCGATTACCGCTGCCCATGGACACACGCAACACCAGAGACGTCACAAATGCGTTGCCGGCCTTTGGGGGATGTGAAGGAAGATGAGGGTAGGGGTTGGGGTATGGACTTCCATTGACTCCCGGATGGCGTAAGAAAGCGGTTCCCGGATGCCTCCCGCGCAGAGTGGCACACCGTGTGGTTTTAGTCGGTTTTTCCACACACCGCCCCGCCGCAAACCCCGGCGGGGTGAAGGACCGAGGGGGTTTCCACACGTAAAAAAAAGGACTTCCATTGTCTCGGTGAAATAGATCGGTTTTTCTCTCCGGCCACTCCGGCAGAGCCGACCCATTCATGCTGAAGCGTGGCTCTCCCACGGTAAAGAAGACCAAACCTCCTTACTAAGGAAAGTGCTATGTTTAGCGGTGACTATTATAGGCTATTGTTGATGGTAACACAGAAATAGTGTTGACCTTTTAATACAGCTTTATGTATGTACTTTAATTATTGTTTTTTTTACTTTTAGCACTTGTTGAGTGCGAGTGTGAGGCGCTCATAGCCCAGTTGCACTCGGTGCTTAGAAACAATCTGCGAGGGCAAGCAACGACGGCGCGGTCAGTACCTGAATGGCTGACGGACGGCTTAAAAAACATCCAACGGTAAGATTACGTAGCCACAACGTTGTCTTGCCAGTCCCCAACCCGCACTTGGCCAGCGTGGGGACGTATAGCCTTAACACTCTCCTGAGAGGAGACCCGAGCCCAGCAGTGGGACATTATGGGTTGATGATGACTTGTTGAGTGTGAGGTGGCAACAGGTTGTCTGTATAAAGACAACATAGTTCGAGATCTAAGTGCTATTTCCATTAGCTAGTGACTGTGCCAAAATTTATTGAATATTCCGACCAGAAATCACCGTTAGCCTATGCTAGTAATAGATCGCATTACTACGAATTAGTGCTGTAACTGGCGTATTGTATATCGATAATGACGATACTATCGAGAAAATCGAGTTAAACTGACTAGGAACCTATGTCACCTTAATTATTAACATCGGTACAGTTGTTAAAGCAGTACAATGGATCATAAACTGACAAAACTTTTGCCTTTCCTTTTAGCTTTGCCGTAGTCGGGTAATAAATATGAACTAGTAGTATATTAGACCACAAGCTTTGAAGTTGAATCCTATATCCCACTGTAAATTGTTTAAAGGCGTTAGTGGTCTCTCCCGGACAGTGGGTATACCTGGATCACCGATATTTTTCTATTGAAAACAATGTGGTCATGCTCCACCCTATTTGTTACGTTCGTAAGAGGCGCCAAAAGGAATCCGTGAAATTTCTAACACAGTCAACACTTGACCTTTGAACTGCGTTAATAATAGTTGTTACTCTACAAGAATCACGTCGAATAATTATGTGTATGTAAATTTATTTATCTGCACGTATTGATGTTGTTTGTATTCGTCTATTTATTTTTGTACAGCGTTATTCATTGGTAGTTGTTATGAACTATAAAACGGCATATCAGTCGAATGTCAATGATTTGTTGCCATTAATAAGTCATGTCTCTGACTGATTAAGTTTTAAAGTTTAAGAATCCTAGACCTAATTGAAATGAAACTGAAAACCTGAAATTTAAAATGATTAAAAAACTCCACTACGGCAAAACTTTTGATAAAACTAATATAGCATATATTCCTCGGGCCATACGAATCTAATGACAACCTATTCATTAAAATCAGTATTTTAGGTTATACGTTGGAACACACAAACAATGCCTAAACTAAATTTGGCTTCGCCGACGTCAAGTAGAAATTACAGAGAAAATATTTTAGAAATACGTTACGTAGCTGCTATCTATATATATTATTACTATTATTTATCAAGCATAGTGGAAAAACGGCACAGGGTCCTTTTAACAAAAACATTTACAGTTTTTGGCACCCAAACTAACAAACAAATCAGTATTTTTGTATTCGTTCGAAAACTGCCAGTGTTTAGTGATAGTATAAGTAATTTTTTTATGGAATAGGGTCAAACGAGCAAACGTATCGCCTGACGGTAAGCGATTACCGCCGCTATTGGACACGCCTTGAAGCCAGCGGCGTCACAAATACGACTTTTCCTTGAAGGTTTAAAGGATTTGTTATTACACATATCGTCAGTAAATCTCTTAAGTGTGTAAAACATATCTATTTTATAGGTAATCAAAATAACTGTTCCACTGAGGATGGAGTAGAACGTTTGTGCCTTACTTTTTTAGCTTTAACTGTGTCAGTTGAAAGTATTAACCTACGTATCCACACACTATTGAGTTTAATATATATAGTATGACCAATGTAGTGACTTCATCCTTGGATTCTGTTTATCCCCCCACCCCCACCCCCTCAGGCAAAGTAGAATCACATTAGTCAGCTCATATAAACAAAAGAATAAGTCAATTTCTGTTTTAATGAGAATTATGGGTGATTGCATTCCTTTTCTTACTTTAAATTGACTTACACTGTTAGAACTTTATTGACGATATGAGAGTTTGGTGTACTGCTAAAAGTCTCTAGACACATATATAAAAAAAATTCGTACGTACCTTTGCGGCGAGGAACAGCGCTGCAGCAGCAATCGCATTCCGATGGAACTGCGTGAAGGAGTGGAAGGCGAAAAACCGGTGCATATACACTATCGCAGTGTTTATGCATAATTGAGATCTGTATATGCCGCGTTAAGAAAATACTTGATGGAAAACACACAAGCACAAGAATAAATAAACAAATCCATATAAAATAAATAAATATTTCAGACATCTAACACAAAACGCCATCTAGTCCCAAATTAAGCAGAGCTTGTATTATGGGTACTAGATAACTGATATGAATACATAAATACTTTTTTTTTGTAAATACATACATATTATACATAGAAAACATCCAAACTCCGAAACAAATATTTGCAGATCATACAAACATTTGTTCCGACCCAGGATTACGCTACCACTGCGCCACCGAGGCATATACATGTCCTTTGTCGAATGTGATTAAATGCGTATAACAAACGAGACTTGCTTTCTAATCCTGAACTTTTACAGCTTACTTCATAAGTAGATATAGCAGCTGAATTCAAGAGCTGTTCCTGACTTACGAGTTCCAGGGAATTTCTTTCTGAGGTACACCTGAAACCCGACATAACCACCAGTGGGTGGGATTCGAGGGGATTTCCGCATAGAATTGTCTTCGTAATCCCATGTTATTTTTGTTTGCCACGATGTACAAACATTGGATATAAGATAACTGCGGAATAAAAAATGCATTGCTCGATGCCTGGCACCACACCGAAATTGTTAAGACCAGATACTGTCGATTTAGATAGCGGACATACTTTTTTACAAAGTTTTTCACTGTGTAGACTGACCAAGAAAATAACCTTTAAGTGACTTTTGAAATGTGTTATTATAATGCCATACAGTCGCATTACATTTAACATTAACATTACGTTATACATATTAACTATTACTCAAACTGACTGACTCGGACTGATGCTCAAACTTCAATATTACAACAAGCTGAGTCTGTAATGTATAAATGAGTAGGAAATGCAAATATTTAAGAATAAACACATTAAACTGCCTCGCCAAGCTCGCGAAATTGGTGCTCAGGCGAAATCTGATTGAATTTCCTAGTAATGATACGACCTGATAATTATATTAATCGACATACGGAAAAAATATAATCTTATGTAATCCCAATGGTAGGAGTTAGATGCGATAAGACCGAAAAATCAGAGTGGCGTGCAATACGAAGGGCATATGTTTAGTAGTGGATTGCATGCTATTTTATAGAAAATATACTTTGAGTCATGGAACAAATTACCGTCTTCATCATACATTTTTTTGGAGTGGGAATTGTATCAACCTCTAAAACTTACAGACCTGTCAATATACCTCTGCCAAAGCCCTTTCAGGGTTTAAAGAGGAATACGGCCGACATATACTACCATATGTGTTAATTACTCAAATCTTATAGGGACGCTTCCCGACTTCCGTTTTAAGACTCGACGTCCTACATTCCCGTTTATTTTTAAAATCAATCCTCAAAACACCGGAAAGCGAGAGCAAAGATCAAAAACCAAAGATTCCGTACTATTCTCGTATGATTTGAATATAAAAAAATATAGTACTACCATTTATTACTTTGCTTTTTTAGAATACAACGTGTACCGTATGTAACTGTTAAACAAACCTCTTGAACTTATATGTTCAAGTCAATGGTATGAATTGATGATTAATTCGGTGCAGAAGTCATTGACCTAAGAATATACAAAGTATTACTTTTTATAACGCTTACGTTCTTGTAAAATTCTTTTTCCCATTACTATTGAATCTATTCAATTCTAATTTATTTTTAATAAATACGGAAACAAACAACATCTAGACCCAGAACAACAATTCGCGGATCCACAACAGTAAGCGATTAAATCACTACGTCATCCATCAAATCGTTTGCAAAATTTATAGATGCTCGAATGAACTATAATCAGCACAGCAAATGCTAAGCTTTCTGTTATGATAAATTTTATATACGCTAGAAAAACTTCAGAATTGGGATACCGAAGAAACGAACTTCAAATATTTGTATATTACTGACAAATGCTTTTAGCAATATGGCATATAAATCTATACAACATACGCTACTTTGCACACTACACTATATCAAGTTTCACCTTTAACCGTTTTCTTAGAAGTCGATAAAACATTTGCCAAGCCGTGCTCCCGAAATATGTATTAAGGAAAACCCGTTATATTATGCCCATTTTTTATTATTGAAAAGCAGTACAGGATAATATCTGAACACTTATTCCGTATTTAAATTGCGTCATTGTAAACACCGATAACGATTAATTAACTGTCTGGTTACAATCTGATTACTTTAGTCCAAGAAGGTTAACTGAAAACTTATGCGGCGAATAAGACTGACAAATAGTAGCATTCAACTATAACACGCGTTTGACGATAGGTGGGTGATATCTAAATAATATATCGGTATAGTTCATTATCCGATTTAAGCATAGATTTAAAATAAAATAATAATTGATCATACATCCTGATATACATATGTCAGTAAACGATAAAAGGAAAAAAAAGATTGCTTAGTAAAGGAACTACTGTAGTTTCAATGAGCCTCATAACCGACACTTAAAGCGTAAGAAAACTTCATTAGAAAAGGATCTACTGGAGTGCCAAAAAGCCTTACAAAAAAAAAACTTTACCACTGAAGAGAGTTATATTCCACCACACTGTTAGTCACCCGTAACCCTGGGCAAGGGTTCTATGCTATACCCCATAGAGCTGGGTCCCTTTCCAAACTTGGTCATAGTTCGGCCCACAGAAGAGAGATACGAGTATGTCCAGCTCCGCACCGTGGACGCGCCGGATTGGTATTACTCCAGTGGAGGATAGAGATGGTCACTTTATCCTCCCTGAAGCCGGATTAATGATCTAATATTGCCCGGACTCAACCCGAGTATACACACGATAAAATTTAATTTCGCCCAAACGCTAGACTTAAATATATAGTAATGCCCCTTAGCACTATAGTAGTTCCATTTCTAAGGAACCTTTCCACTGGTGCTGGACACCCAGTTTAGGGAAAGAAGTAGGAATAAATAACTATGGCGATTAGCCCTATTGCGATGGGTGGTCGCCAAACGTTGAGAACGGAATCCAGCGAGAGCAGGATTTCCTGCTGAGAGTAGGTCTCTTTCACTGTGAACTCTAACTTCTTTCGCCAGGCGGGCGCGATATTTCTACTACTGCTAGTTTCAATGAGCCTTACTAATTTTTAAGTGTATCCTTTGCGCGTAAAAAACTTTAACGTGTGTATACTCGGGTTGAGGTGGGATGATAATATGTTATAATCGGGTGTATGCTAAACGGGCAACACTAAACCTGCCAAACTCGTGATCGCTTCGATAATCTTTTTTTTATTTCATGTATTCCTAAGCGCGTCATATGGTGGCGGTTAAGAAAAGATGTAAAACATTGTACCAATGACCAGTTTTAGTGGTAACCCAAAGACTACCACTAAAACTGGTCATTGGTACAATGTTTAATGGAATAAGGTATATTTTATACATTTGGCAGCAACCTCTGGTTGTTTTGGTTGGAAAATAAAAATGTATTAACGACCATCAGTAGGAACAGTTTTAGTGGTGGTTGAACATAAGACTTTAATTATGACTCATCTACCCGTGCAAATTGATCAATCGCCACGATCTGCATTCATCTACATCAGATACTGCACACTGAGCTAGCGTCGGTGACATGGCTGAGGCACCTGAGCGAGTAGTCACACTGTATCTACGCTGTAATTGTTAAGAGAATATATATGCCCTTTAATTTAAGTAATAACCTAAAATAGTTTTTTTTTGTTTAAACATAGTTACCTATTAAATTATAATAGAAAATATTAGTTATATAATACACACATACAAATACTTAGGATACCTACTTACGTTTTAATTACCGAAAACAATTTTTATATTTGTCTAGAGTCCATATTACTAACCGCTAATTAGTACTGTTACTATGTGATGTAACTTAATTTAAATGAGCGAAGTTTGACTAAGTTGCGTAAAATCTTAGTTTATAGTGTTAAAATAACCTTTTTAAGAGAATTCTGCTAATTATTTTCTCACGAAAACATATTTAAAAATAGTAACTTGCGTATCGTGCAAACTCATTTAGTAAACGAAACTAGAGAAATAAACATTTAAGAAGTAAAAACTGGTATAGCGAGATATAGACACTGGCGTTATGCTTTAATTTAAGAAATAAATGTGGCATTAACCTTGTCTATTGCCATAGTGTCCTTGGTCATTGATCAATAAGCCCTGCTTCTTTTGATTCATAGACAAACCAAGGAAGGACATGACCGGTCTGGCTGGAATGTCAATGTTAAGGTCAATCAATATCACTACGCCACTAGTTACCGACATCATTTATAGGAATTTTGTCATGCACAGTTTAATAATAAATAGATATTTCGAACATCTAACACACAACGCCGTCTAGTCCCAAACTAAGCAGAGCTTGTATTATGGGGTACTAGACAACTGATATAAATACATTTTTTGTTGTAAATACATACGTATCACACATAGAAAACACCCAAACTCCGAAACATACATTTGTCGATCATACAAACATTTGATTCGACCCGGGAATCGAACCCGAGACCTCAAGAACAACAGTCGCATACGCTACCGCTGCGCCACCGAGGGAGTCAAAGTCAGTCAGTTTGGTGGATAGCCACAATTAATAATTTACACTATATTTTTAATTGTTTATCATAGAGTTCATAAAATACTATGTCAATGTAGATATATCTCCAGATTATATGTTAATGTTTAGTATAGTCTATCGATCAATCTTTATGCGTTACTTAGACTTTGACATATTGATGGACGTCCTTGTAGCATCTCTCATTAATAATATTTAGAGTACACTGCTTTCTTTTATGAAAATGATGATTTCAGTAGCAGAATTCAGTTTCACGACTTATCTCGAAGATGAACCAACACGGTTCTCTTCCTGAAAACAACTTGTCAGTTAGTTTCCTATCACTATACACAACGAGATAATGAGATATCTATGAGGTCACGCAAACAATATATGCGTGAATCAATGAATACGGCAGACCCAGTCATCGAACTGGAATAACTCGGTAATTTATACCAGTAACGGTAAATTTGCTGCAGTCAATGTGAAACTGAATACAGTTGGTTTTTTAATTACATACTATTAAATTTATCATCAACAATATCATGTCAACAAACACAGCTGTTTATAACTTTTTCCTTAGAAAAGTGGATTTGGACTACTGAATCACGCCGGGTTGGTGTTTTGTTATATTTCAGTGCTGTAGTCCTATGTAGTTGCCTCCTTTATTAGCGTTTTACGAAACTCGCGGGATTAATAGCCGTGATGACACGCCGTTTTCTTAATACGTTACCACGCGGACAGTTAATTTATCAGTGAACAAGACTGAGTACTTAATGTCAAGGAAAACAGCGGCAGCGCTCGTATATGACCTTATTTTCGTAAAGTGAGAAACTTTCAAGTTTCTTGGAAGAAGTATGTGGCGACTTTTGAGAAAGTCGGCTGGATTGAACAGGTAACTGTTCAGGTATATGTAGAGAAAGGTACACAGTTCCTTATTAGTTAAGGCTCTTACGAAATGAGTCAGTGAGTCACATGGTCAGTGACTAAAAGTGACTGAAGTAATTTATCTACACTAATATTACAAAGAGGAAAGATTTGAATTTTTGTATGTAACAAATAAACTCAATAACTACTTGACCGATTTCATAAATTCTTTCACCATTAGAAAGCTAAATTATTCCCGAGTAACACAAGCTATTTTATTTATTATATAAATATATAGTATTCACACGGGAACCGAAACTTGGCAGGTGAAACTGCGAAGTTGCTAGTTTAGTAGTATACTAACTCTTGAATCATCAAGAATCGAAGCATCACCATAAAAAATGTCATTTAAATCGGTGCAGGGGTTTAGGCGTGAAAGCGTAACAGTCAAACAGAGTTAATTTTGAATTTAAAATAAGTATGAATAGTATTTTCAGGTTAAAAAACAATGATTTGTCAGATTATTGTATTAGCTTTTCCCCGAAGGAAAACTGGCGACTTACGAGTTTTAGAAATACGAAAATATCCAAATTTCTGTCAACCCATGATCACGGTCAAAGTCTATTTCTTAATACGTAAGACACTTAAAAGACATTGCACCTATTACGAGATCGTGTTACTTTTTGTTACATTTGAATTATAAACAGAAGCTAATGCATATCCATACATTCATTTTGTAAATTCGAAAGTATCTGCTACGCTTTTACAATTAAACATCTGTACCATTTTCATTGAAATTTGGCATGGAGATAGTTTGATTCTCGAGGAAGGTTATTGGCTACTCTTTACTTATATGACAGACATACACGCGGATTAACAAAAGCTTAAGATTTAATAAAATTTAAAATTAAGATACACAAAGTTGCAAAATATGTAATAATTTAGGTAAGTGGAATAAAGACAGAATCAATCTATATAAGCATACAGCAAAGTAATAGTACATATAACAACAGTTAAAATAGCGGCTATTGCGAGTATTGGTATATTTATTCAATAAAGGTACACATACAGAAATTCGATACAATTTTTTTTTATTATTTTACAAGATGGCGTACATCGCCAGCATCGTACAGCAGTGACACGGCCTACTTTCAGTCGCAAAATGTTGCGCAATTATAAAAGTGCCAGAACTATAGGATTAGTGAAAGTCTGTTGTAAATTTAGGTTATGCGAAATCCACGTATACACGTTGTCTTGTTATGTGCTTGCCAAGACAGGTTAAGTTATAACGGAGATTGTACTTTTTTTTATGATATAAGGGGCAAACGAGCAGACGTATCGCCTGATGGTAAACGATTACCGCCGCCCATGGACCCCCGTAACACCAGAGGCGTCACAAGTGCATTGCCGGCCTTCTGTGAGGTCGTGGTATCACTCCAGTCCATTCATGCCGAAGCGTGGCTCTCCCACGGTCTAAATTATATTTGGATGGGCGACCAACAGAATTTTACGAGTTTTACGGCTTGTATTTTAACCGTTCATGTCTTTAAGTAATATAGATCTATAAGAGCAATAAAATCAATACAAGTTATAAAATTACCACCAAGTTGTCTTTATAGATCAGCGTTTAAATACATTTAACAAGGGTGAAAGAAAACTTAAACGAAAGCTAATCGAATCGAACGAAAACCAAAAAAAATAACATTATTTTATATAATTCATGCCGAATTATTGTTATAAAACTTTTCAAGGGCAATTTAGAGTTCAAATACGTTAAATTTATCGTTTAATAACTGAAGATATCGTCCTATACGACTTGTGTAGTTATCGATACAAAACAGGTGTGACTAAGCCATTTTTCTCGCAAATGCTTGTCAGACTGCATACAATAGACGTAACGAATATATATTAGTGAGTCATACGCGCAAGTGTGTGTATCGATGAGTTTATAACTGTCTGTATGTGTACGTACCGTTATTTCTAACTTGACACAGAAAGGTAATACTTGAGGAAGATGTTCTGAATAAATTCA
Organism: Hyphantria cunea; assembly: GCA_003709505.1. Lineage (NCBI taxonomy): Eukaryota > Metazoa > Arthropoda > Insecta > Lepidoptera > Erebidae > Hyphantria > Hyphantria cunea. The sequence goes on along the minus strand of PKRV01001354.1, from coordinate 2,677,745 downwards.
GAATATTGCTAGTAAGCCTATTGAGACTTATTTTTGAGCTTTTCATGGATTCACCGGATGCGGAATCCATCGCGTTATAGCGACAAATGACGTTTCGCATTCCGAATCTGAATTCAAGAGTACATCTTTTGCCGCGGGGAACTTTACAAACATGAATGAAACGGATTCTCAACAACGATTTGTGGATCAAACAAAGTTAAAACAAAACTTGAACAATACTCAGCGTAGTAGATAACGGCGTGACAACCTCCAAAACCATTACGACATCCTTTACCTTTTTTTTTATATACGCGTGGAATCCCCCTCGGGTCTTCACCCCACCGGAGTTTGCGGCGGGGCGGTGTGTCGGAATCGAACCGACTAAAACCACACGGTGTGCCACTCTGCGCCTGAGAGGGGAGGGATCCGGGAACCGTTTTCTTACGCCATCCGGACGACATCCTTTACCTAGCCCATCCATAGAAATTTAAGAATAACTGTTTTTTGTTAGTGTTAAGCTACACATTTACTTGTCCCGACTGACTGTGTTGTCAACGTGAAACCTAAACAGCTAGGTTTACTAATTTGAAATTTTGCCACCTGATTGTTCTTATTTATATCGAAAATTCATGTTAAAAAAATATCTTTGGAAGTTTCATCGTTAAGGTAAAAAAAAGAGATTCTTATCATTATGTCAAATTTCTATACCACCGTTTGTTCACAAACTGTGATATAGAAATTTGAAAATGTACAAGTTAGAAACACGAAAAATTGATGCATGTGGGCCTCGAACAATTAGTTTGTTTATAAAAAAAGGTCTCTACAAATTGTTCCTCGAGTTTCATGTCGAAAAACAATTCTATTTGTAATTACATTTTAAGAGTATTGTAGCTTTTACTGTACGTCGCAAAAAATCTATTTGTTACTACATTTTAAGAGTATTGTACCTTTTACTGTACGTCGCAAAAAATTCTATTTGTAACTACATTTTAAGAGTATTGTAGCTTTTACTCTACGTCGCAAAAAAATCTATTTGTTACTACATTTTAGGAGTATTGTAGCTTTTACTGTACGTCACAAAACAATTCTATTTGTAACTACATTTTAGGAGTATTGTAGCTTTTACTGTACGCCGCAAAAAATCTATTTGTAACTACATTTTAAGAGTATTGTACCTTTTCCAGTACGTCGCAAAAACATCTGTTTCTAACTTCATTAAAAGAGTATTGTACATTTTACTGTTAAATAATGAATTTTGATCCTTTTTTTGCATTATTAGTTTTGGGATCGACGCCCTTTACAACAATGTGTAAACATTATTTTCTTTGAAGGTCTGCCATCTACCTGCTTCTTAGGAATGCATTTGTTTTTAAACTGGGCAAAGAAAGCAGGTAAATATTAGCTACAATAAACATATAGGTCTACAGAATTATTAGCTATGGAATTTTGCAAGTGTCGAGTGGAAGAAAGGGTATAGATAGATGGCAGTACCTGAGAATTATGACTGTATGAGAGATACTGAACATGAACAGAAATAGAACTAAATAATTAATTCTTCTATTTTAAAAACTATATATCATGGACTGTTTGAAAGCATGGTAAACTATGGCATTGTTGCATGGGGGGACTGTAGTAAAAAATTGTTAAAAAAAAAGTTAAGTTACTGGATAAGAAACCTTAATAATAAGCTAACATGCTTAAAAAATGAAATGGAAAATGCGAATATTTGATTAGATATTTCTTTTCTGATAATTATTTATAATTGTGTATATCTTTCTTTATAAATTTGTTACTTATTGTACTTATTATCTCTTTGCATTGTATTAACGACAAAAATTTTGTAAAAAGAATATATATTGTTATATTGATATTTTTGTACTGGTTCTATAAACAGGTGTTTTTACACCTCGATAGAATTCTTTACCAGATAGATAAATAAATAAATATTTGTAGAGCTGGGGTAAAGCAATAGGAAATATTAACCATCATGGTATAAACAAAAGGTACGTATTAACATGTTCGCCTTTACGAGTTTTTAAGCTAAATTGTATGACTCATGGTAGTGCTATGAATCATGATATTCACTGATAAATAAAAATGGCAACATTCAAAACATATTATGAATGCTCATTACCGTACATTATAAGTTTGTTAATGGATGGTAATGGATATTATAAAATAGGTTTCTCATTAATTTAGATAAGTTTTTCTTGAAAAATATTTATTTTTATTAAATGCAATAATAACTCTGTCTGTCTAATGTGCTTTTAGCTATTTTATTGAACTAATATGAAGAAACTTTAAATATTGAGAATGTTTATGCGCTACTTTAAACTCCTAGAAATCTTTTGCTATTTTAAAGGCGTCATTATTAAAAAAAATAAGCTAATGACCTTTCCAATTATTGAATATTTACTTATCAAATGATTAATAAACACACATTATCATTCAAGTGTAGTTAATGCTGAAATTCTAAATATATGTGTAAACATACCATCATTACGACATCAAGGAAAAGGGACTAGACAGACGCCTAATAACGGCCATGTTTGGCTTACTATTATCCAGAAGACAATGATAAAACTAAAAACTACTGCATGGATGTGGTTGAGATTTAATTGCGACATATGGAATATGGTTCACCCTCAGGGTTTTGGAGATATGATGCCAGTCGGTTGTTCCGTGTAAAAACTGATATTCAGGTAAAACCAGTCGAACTAGTAGCCCACCTCAAATCTTAGGAATAATAAATAGCAAGATATATATATATATATATAGTATTGTGGGTCCAATCCAAATACAAAACACTTTTTATGATCCACAAATTGTGTTCTGAGGAGAGTACTTTTCACGTTTGTTAAGTACCCAGAGATGCAGCAGTATTCTTAGTACAAGAGTTGTCTTGAATAAAACACCACATGACAACAAAATCAAAATTCTCAAAAACAACAGAATATATGTTGTGACAAAGAGGATGACCATTTATCATTTCAGATAACCAAAGACCCCCCTCAAATACAAATTCCACTAAGCTCTCTGGTAATGCGGGGGTTGAAATATTTGGTTTAGATAAATATTTAAGATAGAACAAATAGATAGGCTATTGTCATATTATCTAAATTGGAGTAAGTTCAAGTATCAAGTCAGCATGGAGTTTCATAAGAGACAACTAAGGCAGCAAACAATGCAGGACAACAGCACCATTCAATATCTTGTCTATTCAATAAATATATAATACTAAATAACAAACAGGTAATACAAAAGATATATCTGATATCAGGTACAATAATAGCAATAACGATATTGATAAGATACAAAGTACATATTTGTTTTAAGTTTTGCATATTGCAAAAATAAATCATTGCCGAGTTAGTGGAGATCATCAAATATCTGCACTTGTATAGACAATTACAATTTTGACTCAAATACTAAGCCTTATTCATCTCATTTTATATTTAATTTACAACTCCTGGCATTTGGAATATACATTTTGTGAGGACTTTACAAACATATACAAAATGGACACAAAGAACACCTAGACTCAGAACAGCAACTTGTGGATGACACAAAGTGTTGCCCCACGTGGGATTTGAACCAACAACACTTGTATCAGTAGAAAGAGGTGTGGCAACTGCGTAAACGTACTTAACACATATACAAGAGTATTTTAAGAAAAAATGGTTGATACAAGAAGTCTTTTAGGTGAAAAAATAACATGTATAAACAACCTTAATGATCTGAAACATTAACAAATTAAAAAGATACTTAGCAGATGGACATTGGACTCTCTTAAGAAATTAACTGTAACTGTACACAGTAATAATTAAATAAACTTAATAACTACAGAATAAATAAGGCCAAATAATGTTAGCATGGAGGTCACGGACCCGACATTGTCAATGTTTCAACACACATAATGCAAGGTTTTCTTACAATGGCCAAAATTAACTGATAAATAATGTTTTATTTTTACTTTTCAGAAATATGGAAAGGTTCCTTGCTTATTGAAAAGGTTTATTTATGTAACTTTTATGCTATTTATATTACAAGTGTCATTAATTAGTCTCCAAGCCGCACTTGGCCAGCATGGGGGACATATGGAGTTAACCCTCTCCTGAGAGGAAACCCGAGCCCAGAAGTGGGATATTATGGGTTGTTGATGATGATGATGATGATTTATTAGTCTTGAAATGCAAATTTAAATGTTAAGATATAAAGAGAGCAATGTATTATTTTGTGAGAGTTAAGACAAAACTTTAGCGTAAAGCATGCATACGCATTGTGTTAGTACTATATCTGTTCTTGTTGAACTCCTCTCTCTTCCTCAAATTGCTCTTCAGTTCTATAGTCAAGGCTTTTATTACCTATTTATTTGAATATCTATACTAATCTCAGAACCCCTGAAAATATGATAAGAGAAAGGAAGAAAAATGGACAAGACTAATAACAGAATGGTGGGTACCAAACTAGACTGCAAAAGAAACAGAGGAAGACAAGCTAAGAGATGGGAAGATGATATCAGGAAAATTACGGGTCCAACACGGACTCGAATGGCAAGGGATAGATGTGAATGGCGATCTTTAGAGGCCTTTGTCGGAAGACAAGCTGAGGAGTAACTACCGTTTGCCAAATTAATAAGAATAATAATAAATAGTAGATTTTGATAATAGTAATAAGTTTTTAGGCATACATACAAAACTTTTGTTATTTAAACATAAGATCAACAATAAAGGCTTTTTATTTATTTATTTATTATACTAATCTCAGAAATCCTGGGTCTGTGTGGTGACTGATTAAAATTATGGAGTGTTACCACCCCTGTTCATCTCATGGGTGTCGTAAGAGGTGACTAAGGGCGAAACCAATGCAGCGCAACATCATTGCAAAGAGGAGGAGAACTTGATACAATCCCAATGCCATCCCTGCTGGCCAGCATGGTACAATAGGCCAAAACCTCTTTTCTAACTCTTTCCTTATTAATTCACTTATTTCAACTAAATATGACATATTAATTCACTGCTGGGCATCCAGAGGCCAATGTCCAGCAGTGAATTAATAAAGACTGTTGATGATGAACCCCGGAAATATGCAAGTTTATTTAACAATTTTAGTAATTCATTAAAAAAATGATAAATTACATTGAATTTGTTGTTACTAATTGTTTTACAAATTTGGCATTGGCATTTTTGTTTGTTTACTTTCATTATCACCTGGGAAATAACATTTTGATATTTTACAGAACATAACAGGAAGACACACAAGAATGAGCTAGAAGTAAATGCAGTGTTAATTATTTCCAATAATTTTCCTCAAGTAGGTACATTATTTGTAATAAAAACAAGTCTAAATTGATGTAATTAAGTCGAAACATGATTTCTTGGTCAAGATGTGAGAAGAAACATATGAATAAGAGAACATATATACGTCCGTTATCTATGTTTATATCGTATGACTATTAGGAAATCATGATAAGATGAATATCCCTACTTTTATGCGTAGAATACATACGATGCGCAAGTTTTAATGCAAAAATCATTCGTATGGAGTAAATTTAGCACGGACATGCAGGTCGATTACTCACAGACCCTACGTCACGCGCGCAGGCGTCCCGTCGATACACAGCTGTAAGATCAGTGACCTCGAAAAAATACCACGCTATCACACGCGACCCTAACCTAAATATACGTTTTGATCCTTTTTCTAAACATTCTAAGATAGTATACTGGTCTTAACAATAGAAAACGGGGTGCTACTTACTGCCAGGCGGGAAATCCCACACGTTCGAGCGAAAGTGGCCGCGATGACGCCTCGGGCCACAGTTGAAGTTTCATCATAATTTCACTAATATTCACCATCACGATACACTTTATACACTTCTATACGCATTTTAATGCACTTTAAGAATATTTTCATAAATAAAAACACGTTACAAACGCGTGTTATACGCACTTTAGCCACATGACTCGACAAAAACATTGAACTGAAAACATAACTTATTTTGAAAAGGATACACCTGAAGCCGTTGGCCCATGTCCTGGATTAAATTCGCGGCCTGCTGCCGGTATGACAACTCCTTATCTGCGTCTAGACCGCATTTTCTGCTTGGGGAATTCACTAGTTGATCTTTTGTAAAATACCATTTTTCCTGCCCTCCAGCCATTGAACGGATGTTCCGACTGCGCGCGAGAAAGCACGACGAGGAGCGGAGCTTCGTATAAGTGCGTGAGTGAAAAAGAGATAGCGCTATGACGGCCCAGACCGGACGTAGACCACGTTAACATTTGAGAGTTTTAAAACTTGTATTTAAATATTTTGAATGCACAACACAGTTTGGTATCACTAATAAAATATTAAAAATTGTTAGTATTTTTTAAAAGTAACACTTTAACTTTAAAACGATGGTCAAAATTTCAACTAAACTTCGTAATCTTGATAGGTATTCTCAAACAGACGCCATTGCAAAACTCGGTGGTCAAAGCAGTAAGGTCTCCGGTGACAGAATGTGGATCTGCAACAAACACAGGTAGAGTTCACTGTTTCACTATGTTTCAATGAATTTTGTAGACGTTTTTGTTTCTTTAGTGCATATTTTTTTTGTAAATCGTTAACTTTTAATGACAATAGAATACTTGGAAATTACGAACCTAAAGAGTCTGTCACACCGTGCAAATGGCCGACCCACCACTGTTTACAATAGGCTTGACTGTTTTTTTCTTGGAAAAGCATTAGTTAACGAAGTATATGAATAACAATTACTCCGTAATTAGTCCCCAATTTTTTACAACATAATAGTCTCATTAAGGTCATTAAGAATATTGATTTAAATTATAAGTAAGGTTATTGACTACACCAGTGAAAAATTTCGCGGCTACGTGGATTGGATTTGCATTTACATTCCGACCAAGACGAAGTGTAAACAAAAAATTGATAAATTACGCAATAGAAAAAGTGACTCTTGTTAAAAATTGATTACAATTGTGTTTATGTTTTGACTAAAAAGTGTGTTTGCTTAATTAAAAGATGTTTTCTTTCAATAATAGTGAAAATGTTAACCAGCTGTCTGCTTATAATATTAGGATTACTGAACGTAAGTTCAAAATTTCCGATATTTTAATTTTTGATGTTTACTAATTATTGCTATTGAATTTTTTTATTTGATTATGATAATTAGGTAACTGATTATTTTAAATCCATAACTATGAGTATAGTTTAGGAGTAGGCGACTAAAATAGATATTTACATAAAACTAAAATTTTCGACTATTTTGTGGCTGTTAGATTGTATTATTATCATGGAAGGACTGACGTTAAAAATAAATTATTCAATTTTTAAAGTATGTAATTACAGAATAATACGGTGATGTTAATTTAAATTCGGCCCAATAGTGGCGGCGGTAACGAATCCGTACGAAACAGTTCTGTGGATTTATTCTTATATATTACCCTTTTCCTTTTCCAGTCAATCCTTCTGAGCCTTCGTCAACAATGTCTCAGCAGCCACGTCAGGTGATACATTTACCGAAGGTCAGAATGTTAAATCGCGGAGGTCGAGCCTCTGCGGGGGTTCGGATCACCAATGTCAAATCCATAAAACCTCCAGATCCTGATGCCACGAAGAAGCAAGAGGAAGATCGACTCAGGGCTGAGGTAGTTTATTTATTTAATATAGTACCTCAAATAAATTTAAATTTCAGTCTATATATCACGTGACTCATATTTTAAAATTATCCCTTCCAATTTTCCCCTTATTCTGCCCGCTTTACAAAACTAGGCTTCGGATAATTGCATGCAATACTTACTTTGTAACACTTTGAAGGGGAAAATGCTTCTGAGTACGTCTGCTGATTGTTTTTCCCAGGCGGTTAGAACAGGCGCACAAAACCACCCCTTATATAACTCTTTAATTACGACGTATTAATTATAAAGTGACGTGGTACAAGTTTACTGTCAATACTACAATCAAGTCTTTGATTTCTTGAATAATCACACTTGAACATGCGTCACTTGTAAATGTATTACACACGCGGTTAAAAAACGCATATATCACTCCGTTATGCCCTGTTTTGTCACTGACGCCTCCAGGAAAGTAAACCGTCTCTGACACAGGTTACTTGCTGCACTAAATGATACAATGACGGTCGTCCACTCTCTATTTCGTCTAGACTTTTTTTTATGTTCTTGGCTAGTCCAATCACTGGACGGACACGCAGGTAAACGATACCAGCCTTTTCTGTCTATTGTTGCAGTCTCTTTTTCATTGTTTCCCGTCCGAGAACAGCAGCATCCCGTACTAAATATTTATCTATCGTTTGCATTACCTAAACGTAATTTCTCTCCATTTTTCGCTTATGAACGAAGTATAAAACCGAAGAGCAGAAAGAGATCTCGGATTCGCGGACCCCTAAATAAAATTAAGAAAAAGGCAGTAAAATGAATGAAGATATTTTTGATAATTTCCAGCTTCAACAAGAAATAGTATCTCGATCCCGTACATGTGCTTACAAAAGTTATGAATGTACACTTCCCGTGCTGTCCGGCCGGCAGTACTGCTATAGGCATATACTGCGGGACCCCACTGCCCCTTATAAACAGTGTTCACACACATACAACAATGGAGAAAGATGTCCCATGCCAGCCCCTGATGAGCAGCGAGAGTCTAGAGACCCTGGGTAAGTTACTTGTAACGTCAATCAAAAATTATATCTAGCTATAGTTGTTACTAGATATTGTCCTCGGCTCCGCCAGCTTGTACGGTTATCGCGGTTAATGAACAAACTTGTATATTATATATAAGTAGCCTATGTTAGTCTGATGTATTAACTATGTTACTGTAAAGTTTCATCAAAATCAAAATTCGTTTAGTATTTTTTGCATGAAAAAGTAACAAACGTTTATACCATGCTTACATCCTCACAAACTTTCGTTATTATAATGTTAATAGGAAGTAGTATTTTTAGCGATGTACGGAATCATTAGAACTGTAGGTATATAATCGAAATACGAATAATTAGTGTCTAGCTGCGCGATTGCAGATACGGTTCTCCAAAGTTTTTTTTAATTTGTAAGTTGAGAACAATTTACGTTCAAATGACGGTTGTTTTCAAATAAGAAATTTTCCAAAGATGATGTGATTTTTTTAACATACAACGTAGGTTTTACTCGTTAGAAAGATAATCAAATGATAACTCATTACTTTCAATTAGATAATATGCAATTAATGTTATTGACAGTAACTCGGTTCATCCGTAAAACCGTTAACATTAATTAGTTAAATTCATTATGAATTTAATTGTAAACTATTTTAGAATAATAATACATGATCGGTAAGATCCAGATCGATATACGAACATCTATATAGATCTATTTTCTAGCTCTGATGTCTAGTGATATAGTATACTAGTACTCATATAAATAGTAGCAAGTTACATGTAACACGGCGTGTTTTGTTAAGCAAAGGGCCTAATGTGAGTTTATTGAAGTGGTAACTTCTGAAGGGAGGGTATACCGCTTCTTTACGCAACGCGTTACGGCGCCAGACTGTCTGGCTTCTCTTTCTCTCACGCATACAGAATTGGTAGACAGACTCCTCCTCTCTCACTATAAATTATTAGTTTAAGTTTGTGTTTATAGTAAATTATGCTATTATTACGATTGGCTCGCACTAAACCCTTCACCAGTCACAAGATCGAACACAGTAGCCGTAATCAGATTAAACTCACACTAGGCCCTCAGATGTCATTTGTTAGATGATAAAATAGTTTTAAGTATAATAACTCATATGATATATCTTTATTCTCTTTTACATGCATATCATTTCATCAGAGATACTATAGACCCATCGGAAATGTATGTAAAAATAATCAATTATACATAATACACTAAAATATGTACCTCCAGTGATGTGGCGGATTAAAAATACGAACCATTCCTGTTCACCCCTGGGTGTCGTAAGCGTCAACTGAGGGAGCAAATTACACAGTACTGGAAAACTTGTAACGCACTCTATATCAGCCTATGAGAAGAAGCCTATGTCCATCTGTGGACTTTCAAAGTCGGTTTATAAAGGTGATATAATAACATAAAATTAACATCAATACTTGATGCTTCTTGTGACCTACACTATTCATATTTCTAAAAATAATAATGTTACTGCGTCGCTGGTCTAGCGGTTGACGTATGCGACTGCCAATCAAGAGGTTTCTGGTTCAAATCCCGGGTCGGGCCAAAAGTGTTATTGAGTTTTTCTGATAATGTAAATATTTAATAACAGCTCGGAGTTCAGCAAGTAAAACTGTCGGTCTTCCACCTGATCTCTCTCTGATCGTGTCGGTTAACCGTCCCATCGGATTAGAGAGGGAACAGAGAGTGCACCTGTGCTTGCTCACACACTTGTGCATAATATCTCCTGAGTAGTTGGCTGGTCTCCTTTGAGACCGGCCTCCGAGGCCGTAATCGACTAGGAGATCATCAATAATAATATTTATGGGCTTAAACAATTATACTTAAAAATTAAAAGAGTTTAAAGTATGAAAGTGTACTGATATAAGAGTAGAGGGAGACCATAGAAAAGATGTATGGATGATAGAGGATGTGCCCAGAAAGGGAGTAAGCAATAAACTGATGAGTGATAGAGAAGAATACTTATTGCACGGTAGTAATACTTTAAGTACAATAATTTGCCACAAACTCAATGTGACTATAAGCATTTTATGATGTCTGTACCTGTGTCTATAGTGATTACACAAATAACCCCTACCTCAAACTGCAATATGGGTACCAAACTATAATTTGATTTTAGGATCCTATGTCACTACCAGAATTTACGGAAACTGTCACATAAATCAAGCTATATCTCTATAGCTGATAATAGCTTTGTGCTAATTATGAACTGTGTTATAGGTACAAGTTATTCCTGTATATTTATTAGCTTAAATCCTAAAGCATCATTGATGGTATGGTGTGTGGTCGCAGGCTGTGCTTTGAACACGCCCGCGCCGCGCTGTTGTCGCGCCAGCGGAGCGCCGCGCTGCCGCCGCCCGTCACCACGACCGAGACGCTGCTCAACCAGCTGCAACACTATGTCAAGTCAGTATACACTTAAAAATCGGAACTTCATGTATATCGGTGTAAGTAAGTTACTGCTTCACCGACATACATGAAATTCTCATAAAAACATCCACACTAGGAGTCTCAGGGCAACAATTTGTGGTTCACGTAAAGTGTAATATCATGTGGCTATCGAATTCATAACACTCAATGCAGTAGGTAGCGAGGATGTTGCTACTTAACCCACTACGCTGTCGCATTCTTTACTACAGTCGATTCTCGTTGCTTCTGTATATTTTATATTTGAATATATGCATGTGGCTGGTACTAGAAATTCTCATATAATCTTCTGCCAGCTATTTATGTAATACAGCAATAGCATGCCTACATTATTGTGTAGTAGAACCGAAGTTTTGATGTTCATACCATCCACCCTGTGGGTTTCACTTGTCAGTTTAATTTGATCATGGGCGACGGTAGTCACTTACCCTCACTGATCTTAAACATGACTAGCCTGCTCGTTTTTCCAAATAAAAACATTATACTAGTTTATGACCTTTAAGTTTGTTAGTACCTGGATGACCGCTCCAGGTGGGGTCCAGTAGCTCAGTTTTTTTGGCATTTTTTTTTAAACAAATACTTGCTAGATCGTTTTATCACGCCTGAAACCTACAAAATTTCATGAAAATCGTTGGAGCCGTTTCCGAAATTCAGATTATATATAAACAAGTATTGCTCATTTAAATGTATAGACAATTGCGTATTTCAGACCAGAGCGGCCTCGTACCACGTCGTGTGCTTCATCAGTGTCAGTAGTCAGTGACCCTGGAGAACAAGAGCCAGCCACACCGCAAGCAGTCGATCCCTTTAGTAAGTACTCATATATACTTTGACTGAATGAGTTTTAGCTTCTAAGGCCTATATTTGACTTTAAACAATTAGTTATTAACATTGGTTTACTGTATCTTTGGTACTTTAAAATGGACAGATTGTCAACAAATTAATGTTATCCATACTAATATTATACATTCGAAAGTTGGTCTAGCGGTTGAAGTACGCGACTGCCAATCAAAAGGTCTCGAGTTCAAATCCCGGGTCGGGCCAAAAAGTTATTAAGTTTTTCTGATTATATAAATATAAATACTTAATAACAGCTTGGAGTTTGGAAGATGGGGTCTGAACCCCCGTGCGACGGAGAGCACGTAAAGCTGTCGGTCCTGCGCCTTATCTCTCCCCGGACGTGTCGCTTAACCGTCCCATCAGATTATGAGAGAGAGAGGGAACAGAGAGTGCACCTGTGTTTGCGCACACACTTCTTGTGCACTACAATATTTCCTGCGTTTTTGGCTGGTCTCCGTTGAGACTAGCCAAAAGCCGTGGACGTAATCGGCTATGAGAACATCAATACATTCGAAAGTAACTCTGTCTGTTCCACTATCATGACTAAACCGATATCAATGACATTTTTGTATGAAGAAAATATGAAAATATTTGAGAGAGGACATAGGCTATCTTAGTATATCTTTACTGGGATTACCGACATATACGTGAGCGAAGCTGAGGACAAAAGCTAGAAAAAAAAACTTCAATTTATGTAATGAAATATTTTCGATTACATGTTAGTTATCTGTGGTGGATGAAAATTACGGACTATTCTTCCCGTGGGTGTCGTAAGAACAGATAAAGGGAGCATATTAAACAGGACAAGAGTATTGCAAAGAAAAGGAAAACTCAAAATAAATCCAAATACCAACTCTTCTGGCCGGCATGGTATGGTAGCCCAAAACCTTCTTTGTAAGAAGAGGTCTATATCCTTCAGCGGATATAAAGGCGGACGGATAAAGGCAGTTGATAATAATTAACGAGCCTCAAAAACAACCTGAAGATTAAATAAAAATTTTAATCTGCAAGAACTGGGTCTAATTGATATTGGACAACACTAGAAGCACCAGCTTTTAAATAAAAAGAATCATCAAAATCGGATCACCATCGGCTTAAAAAAAAAACAGTTTGATTGAGAACCCCCTCCTTTTATGAACTCAGTTAAAAGTTACATCTTATAACAACTATAGTTCCCAATATACTTGACCCCACTATGATCTAACTGACGTGAACGATCGTCTCAAGGTCATAATTGTATTGGAAGACATATTACTCAACGCACCAAGCATTGATCGTGTCAAGGTGAAAATCACATATATCTAGCGACGCATTATTCTTTCACAGACAATTACGTTGAATAGCGTATCGGTGATTATAATTTGTGCTTGCTAGTGTCTGTCAAGGTCCTCTGTAGCATTACCGAGGAAAATGTACTGAACTGTGTCAAATGCTATGTTTACACCGGCCGGCTCAACCAGGGCGGTACTTCTCTTTTACAGAAGACCCAACCTAAAATTACAACATTCGTGCTGTCATGTTTAGTTGGCAAGTACGATATCGGAGGCCCAACAACGCTGAAACATCACTAGGCCACGATGCTGTGGGTCACCATGTTGTATTGTCTGCATTCGACCACCGCTCTTGGATTCAGCTTATACTTTCCATATCAGGCAGAGTAGTCATTTTTAATTTACAGAGCAGATCGATGCGACGGCAATAAACGCGGCCTACTCCTCGGCCGTGATGGAGTGCGCCAGCTGCAGCGACAGTGACGGGGACAGCGTCACGCTCGGACCCGACGGGAACTGTCGCGCAGGGGAACACGACGATCTGTCTGATGCTGAGGACGCCCCTTGTGAAGAACAGCCTTTGTGGTAACTGGTTTTATTGACACGTCTGACTTATATTTGCAACTAGCTTGACTAGACCCCGCCAGCATGTTTTTCGGTTATCGCAATAAAGAGTAGCCTACATCCTTCCTCAACAATCAAAGTATGTCAATGCTTAATTTCTTTGAGATTGGTGCAGCGATTTGGCTGTGAAAGTGTGACCGACCAACAGACATACCGAGTTACATTCGCATTTAAAATATGGAAAAACATTTTACAGAGAAAATACCATAGGTGACAGCACTGGTAGAACATTCACAGATACATTTAGATACTACTTACCAAGATTTTTTAATGCCTAAGTGTAACCTAAAATAATCAAATATGTATCTATACACCAAAACTAATTGTCAACGGTAACTCTAACTGATGCAACACTTTCAACATTGTGAAAAATTTAACATGTATATATTTTGGTTCTTGAAGGAGGACGACTAGCTAGACTATAGGACATAGGTGGGATAACTGACATACAAACGGGTGGAATCGCAGGCCTGTACTATATAAAGATTTTTTTTTTAAACATTGTTTGTTAAAATCACTTTGCTTGTTAAAATCACTCTTACCTTAACCTCATATTATGTGCACCTACCTCATCTTTCTCTGTATTGCCTAATCGGTCGACAGGCAGAGAATGCCTTAGGCGTTAAGTCCGTCGATTCATGTATTTGTGCAGAAAGTAATAAAATAAATAAAAAAGAAGTCGTTACAAACTATGCTATTCATTATAATGATTCAAGAGGACTGTATACACATGTATAATAAATGCATATTATAGAAGAGTAAACCCTGAGGCTGAAACTAGTGAGGAAAATATTTATATTTAATTATACAGCTTTATTGAACACGACTAAATGTAGAAAAAATTACAGCCATAACTAGATTAAAAATTACAATAGGTACAAGATAATTAACTGCACCGGTCTGCGCCATAATCAAAACATAACGTAATTTTTTACTCATAGAACAAAGTATGAGCGAATGACCATTATTCTTTTAAAACATTATTTTTGTCTGGTTCCAGGCACGCGGGCGTGTTCACTGCAGAGGAAGCCGTGAGCGAGGCTCAGAACGTGCTGTGCATGCTGCAGGCCGCCTACCTCAAGCAGATCGACCGTATGCGGGTGTTGCTGCAGACGGCCCGCCTGCAATACCTCCGAGGGCTCAAGACTGAAAAGGAGCAGTACTGTAAGGACCCATGACTTTTATAAACAACTACGACTACCATTTCGTTGTCTTTATTGCCTGACTCAACTGCTGAGGTCTATCTCGAATTCGATTCCCTTGCTATTTTCTGCGTTATATTACGTAGAGCTAAATACATAAGTATTTAGCTCTACAAGATTATAATTACCCAAAAGTTAGGTATTTGCTTTAAAACCTGAAAAAATAGTACCACAGTGTGGGGTTACTATACCGCACAGTAACATTGTGTGCATTCGCAATAGAGGATTACCACTTGTGCTGTCCACCGAGTAGAGTAGGGTCACTTCATTAGTCCCATACATGAAAAAAACCTATATTTCGCGTCAATTTTGTTCTCATTTCTCATCAATGCATCCACAATGTACCACAGCTTGGCAAGGTATAGCAAGGAAGACATTACCTAGTATGTTTGTGTCCCAGGTAGTATAAACAGCCAAGCTCGGGGCGGGCCACTGACGACACGTGAGAGACGTCAGCTGCGCAAGCTGAAGGCCTACGCCAGCTACCACAAGAAGCATGGCGTCGACGCTGTACTCGCCAGGAAACTGCTTCATAAGAGGGCTAAGGTAAGCTTTAATAACTCTACACAAATTCTTTTTTTTTTTTTACGTGGTGGAATGCCTTACGCACTTCGCTCCCCCCCCCCCCGCGGGGACAGCCAGACTACCCACTAAACCACCACGGTATGCCTCTCTGCGCCTGAGACAGGAGGGATCCGGGAACCGCTTTCTTACGCCATCCGGAACACAAATTCTATACCAACCCCTCTAAAGTGCACTATTAAGAGCTCTTGATGGTAATTCTCATTACAAAAACTAATACAAATAGCAGATAACTGTGCTATAAATTATTAAACAGCATTGTCATTATTTACAATACAAGACACACTTTGGGTCGCAGAGCCAGTGAAGTAAATAATTATTATCATTATTTATTCCATTGAAATATATCCATATGTGATTCACTAACATGTTATGTTCTATTACCATATTATAATTTATAGTTGATATTTAAACTATTAAAGAAATCAAATCGTCATTAAAACAATGGGGGTAAAAATGGTAGAACTATAGTCCACTAGAAAAGAGGCTTTGCCCTTTTATACCACGCTTCCCAGACAGATGGGTGGATGGATGGTATAAAATACTTTACCTACCGAATATACGAAAATAAACTCGGAAATTGGTTAAACAGTTTCAAAAGGTCAAAAAGGTCAAAAAAAGTGACCACGAACATGTGAAACGAAACATTTTTATACTGCATGTTTTCATCTTTGTGATCGTCAACTATAGAAAAGACTTGGCATTTTAAAACAAGACTAGTTTCAAAATAAAATTGTTTAGTCCATGGAACTATGTTATCCAAAAACCATTATTTTCCTAGCCATTATTATTTCCAACTTTAATTGGGGTTGGCTATTAGGTATCCAAAATACCAGACATTAATTAGATACGTATTTCAGACCTTTATATTTATATTGAATGTATTTTCCAGGTCAGTGATCCATGTCCCAACCGGCCGATCCCTTCTCAGGGGCGTTGCATATTCACGGAAGGCGGCGTGCGCTGTCCCCTCCATGTTGTACCTGCGTCTAAACACTGTCTCAAGCACATACTGCAAGATAGACAACAGGTAATATTAATACATACAAATTTTTGATAATGGTGTGTTGATTCTGAACTAGTGGTCAAAATTTTGTTACAATATCATCTATTTATTTATTTTTTTTAGCTTAACTCAAACTAAAATTGTCAAATACCTCCATTATTATGTTTTTAGTATTTTTGTTGGTACAGCGGCAACAGAAGTACATAATCTCTGAATATTTCAACTCTAGATATCAGGGCTCGTGAGATACAGCTTGTTGACAGACGAGTAACAAAGTTTTAGTAATAGGGTTTCGTCTGATCCTTTGGGAACTTGCTCCTTTTTGAAGTCAGTCAATAAATGTACAATTCCTTTATACATATATCATAATATGTATGATACAAAACGTATAGTGGTGTTTGAGCCTGATGACCATTCGTTGGCTTGGTGTATATGTGTTGTTATGTAGTTGTAGTATCGAGCACATGCGCAGGTGCTGTTCGCGGCGTGCGGCGACCTGCGCGGCGTGGCGGCGTGCCGCGAGCCCGTCGCCAAGCTGCCGCTGCCCTCCGCCACCTGCCGCTACCACACCGACCCGCCCGTCTACACTGTATTCACGCTCAAAGTGAGCCTCACAATTATCGCTATTCATTGCATCATCTACATTCGCAATCATCAAAAACTCATAATGTCCCGTTGCCGAGCTACGTACACACGCTGGCCGAGTGCGGGTTGGGGACTCGCAAGACAACGTTGTGGCTACGTAATCTTACCGTTGGATGTTTTCAAGCCGCCTAAAGGCCTCCAACTAAGCTTCACGACTGTTAGCATATGATAACAACCGGGACCGACTGCTTTACGTGACTACGAATCACGGAAACGCTCATGGTAACATGCCAGTAAAGCAGTCACCCATCCAGGTACTGACCGCGCCGGCGTTGTTTACCACATTCGCAATGTGACCACACTACTCTTGGATTCTGCTCACGCTCTCCACCAGCCATAGTAGAGAGACTTGAGCAGACTCAAATATATCAAAAATAACATTTATGACACGTATTCCACATATGTGTAAGTGTGCACATAACACATAAGACGCCAAAATGAATCCAATAGAAATAAATTTTTCAACAGAATTAAAACAATAAACTTAGGAGTCCCCGCAGACTATAAACTTTTTAAATCGGCCTATAGTTTGGTAGTTTTCTTAATTAGTACGAAGATCTATGTGAGTGCGCATATTGTAATGATTCGGTATCGGGCGACAAATAAGCCGGTAGCTAACCCTATTATACTATTAAAAAGTTTTTAGTCTGCCAATGCTCTTCTAGAATAAACAGACGAAAACTTAATAATAATATTTAGCTGCTAACAGTTAAACTGGTCTGGTGGTTGAACTTCATATGATCAAAGCTTGAATGTTGAATCACCTAACCTTAACAATTGCACTATCAAAATTAAAGACTCTTATACCCCATATAGACTCTCGCGAGGCGCCTGGCCCCACGCCTTGTCACGGGTTTTGGCGAGTGGAAGAGGCCACAACCACACTCACGGAAGTGTGGCTGATTGTCACGCGTTGCCCTCGCATCCTTTAACTCGCGCTCAAAAACCGACACAAACCAGAGCGACAGCGTGGCGAGGAGAGCGAAGATAAGGGGTCACGAGCGGACCATCCTCACTCTCGAACTCACTTTACCTCGTGTAACCTCGTGGAGAGCGTGGATGCCCCATTAAAAGGATTACAATACGACTGTTGTTTTGAGATATCTATAATTAACTAACAAGAACACACTCTTCAACAAAAACTACTTGGATACTACAGCCTTGCTTGAATGTTCTTTTTATAATAATATTTTTTCTTCTTTTTAATTAAGTTCACAACAAATTAATAGGATTTTTATTTAACTAAAATGAATTTGTTAATTAATTATAACACTTTTCACCATTACAGAAAGACGAATCGGACAGCGAAACTGAGTCTCACTCAACATCAGATGCTGAATCTCACCACACAGAGATCACAGAAGAAGTAGCACAAACCACTGACCACTCCGTCGATGAGAGACAAGACATCGGCGAGGTGATAATCCCACCAGAGACATCGTTCAAATGACAAATGGCCCCCCTAGACCCTGCTGAAGTGCTGCGGTTGTTGTGTCAAGACGATTAGTGAAGTGAACTATAATAGTGATTAAAAAATATAGTGTGGTACAGTGTTATAGGTGCCGGCACATAACTTGGCCAGATTTCTGCATAGTGGGGGTAAGTTCGCCCATAGTACACTTAGTGCGACAAATCAACAAACAAAATCGAAGAATAAACGCCTGAAGCTCCAATTGCTTGCCCGGAACGGTGCTACTACAATCTTCCTATCAACCAAAGTTACTTAGAAATTACTTCAGCATATCTAGCGATTCTGGCCAAGTTACCTGACGGTCTCTATGGGAGGCCACTCCTATTCAAACCGTGGGTGTCGTAAGAGAAGGAAACTTTGACACAAACCCTATGCTGATCCATCTGATCTGTGTGGTGTAACAGGCAAAACCTCTTTTAAAAGAGAAAGTACTTCTAAAAAGTGGATTGTTAAAGACTGATGACCGAGTGATTGACGAAACTGTTAATGTGGTCAGGAATATTGTGATACTAGCTGTTGCCCGCGAATCAGCCTGCGTATACGTCGGTTATCGCGGCTAATACTAGCCTATGTGCTATGCGTGCATAAGCTATGTTATTGTAAAGTTTAAAAATCCATTCAGTAGTTTTAACATGAAATAGTAACATACATCCTTACAGAGTTTCACGTTTATAATATTAGTTGGATGAAATATAGTCAAACAATTTCTGTGGTAAACGATTAATGAAGTGATTAGTGATTGCATAATTGATGACTGCCTCGGTGATGTACTATACACAAGTGCTGAGTTGAGGTCTACAGTTCCAATTTCGGCAAAATGTTTTTATGATCTGCTGTTTTGTAGTTGATTTCTATATATAGTATAACATGTATGTAAATAAAAGGTATAAATATTCTGTCACTCAATAAAATCTATAGACACCGACACATCATTTTTGCTGTCAGAACGCTAAAAAGAAGAATATTTCCTCTTGAATAAATCTCTTTGACCCAAGTTGGATTCAATCTCAATTAGTTTAAGTAATAAAAAGGTGTTAAAATTATAGTTTTTAAGCAAATCATTTATAAGTTTTAAGTGCTTGAAAATCGTAAAACTTAAGTTTTCTTACATTCACAGTGATAAATTGCGTTTTAATTCGGTAAAAATCAATTTGAACCTATAACTAAAGCCATAATAATAATGGTATAAATACCTTTATTACGATATCTTGAACATAAATTTAATCCATTTTATCTATCCATGCCATCTACCATACCATTTATATAGTAACACTTATGTAACCACCTTACAGAACATTAACAACCTCTTTGGTGGAAAACATATTTAAAAATACTACACACAAGACCAACTGTTGTGGCGAACTTTTGGGAAGGCCTATGTTCAACAGTGGACATCTTTTGACTGAGATGATGCACAGATTTCATGGAATGTTTGATCTTAAGATATTATATAATGTAATATTGCATTTGTAATCCTCTGAAATTGTAGAACAACTAGTAAGCATGTATTGTGTATGAAGGAATTGTAGGATAACTTTAATTGTGTTTTATTATTGTAAAAGCTCTAATTATATTAAGTGGTTAGTTCAAAAATTGTGATTTTATTGGATTACATTTTCTCTATGATTGAATGCAATATGCTACTGAAAGGGAATGTTAAAAATCAAGTTTTAAGGGAGCTGCATTTTGTTCTTTTCATGCTCAAATCATACGAAAGAAGTTAAGATGTTACTCTGTACCAAAACTTTGAGGCCTTAACATGTCCGTACTTGGTTACATGAATACATATACCACTAAAATACACTTTGGCTTGTCAGTAGTATCAACAACATTTTACAGGTAGAAATATCGACTTTAGGAGATCGGGAAAATAACGATCTCACTCGAAAGAGGCGACTGAGAGGATTTGGTAGAGGTTACTAGCTCGAGCTCGCCTAAGTGTTGTTTCGACGAAGCTTCACCATACTTTTATCCTTTTCTGTCACTTTCGTCATTAATTAGAATGAGAAAGAGTGAAAATTCTGAATACGTATAGATATTTGCCGTTCATTTTAAGAAATGCATATCAATGTATAATAATGAGCTACAACTAATTAGAAGTAAAAAGAGCTAGCGCAACTCAAGTATTGTAATGCTAAAATGTCGATTTATGTAGTTCTAATAATGTTTTGTGATATGACAATCCAAAGTTGTATTAAATGCATACGTAATGTTGACTATAATGTTGTAACCTAAAAACTAAAGTTCATGTGTTGTTTTCTAATTGTACAACAATACCCACAAAAGTATATATGTAAAATAAAAAAATATTGCAATTTAAAATGCTTGTTTAATTTTTAAATTTGCCCGCGTATTTTTGGGTTATTGCAGTAAAGAATAGTCTATGACGCCTCAAGAATTGAAGTTTATATATTCCAAATGTCTTTAAAGTCGGTGCAGCGGTTTGGCCGTGAAAGCGTAAAGGACAGACAGACAGAGTTGATTTCGAATTTATGATAGTATTGTATAAGAAGGTTTATGAATTACCCAACTTAAGATTTGCAGACTTTAAATACTTGTCATTGGGAGAAATAGCTGATCCGGCTGGTTGCCATTTCATCAAGAAACGAAGAATGAATGACCAATCAGCGCATTTTAGGTCAAAATTCTGAAGCATACATAGTTTAGGCGTTTTCGAACACCACGGTCTATTTTTACCATTTATTACTATATAGTTCGTATTTAGTAGCTTCATCTTGTTGAGACGCCCAACTTTGCTTCTTACAAAAAATTTCGTTTGTGATAGATACAGAGGTAGCATGGATAATATATGTTTTTTATTAATAAATCTTATGAAAATTAACACATTGAAAACCATTACTTAAATTTTTTTTTAAATCAAACTCTTGTACTTATTCCACTATTTCAATTGACTTTCCACCTGACCGCTGAGGCGAAATTAATAGAATGTAATGCAACAAGTTCCATCAAGTGCCCACAATCGAGGGTATCAACATCTTCCTAACCTTTATTATTCCTAAGATTTGCCGATAAGCGAGAATATAAATAAAAAAATCTCCTACATAATGTATGGTTTAATCAAAGGAATCCCCTACTTTCAATATGCAATTATCGCTCCCCCTGCTATTTTAGTGCCTTATTCTATTCTAGTTGCTCTGGGGCAAGCAGATCCAGTGATTCCTACAATTTTTTTTGATATCAAAGTTAAATAAACCATTATTTTACAAATAATCAATCCGGTGAAAGTAACACCATAATAATATCAATTTACTAGGTTTATTTATCAGCATTCAGCATTGACGGAGTTATTAAATAGTCAGACCTAATTGACAGTACAAAAGCCTTGTATTCAAACTCATTAAGCACCCACACACAAACAAACAGAAATTTGTTGCCGTTGTCGCGCGTCCAGGTTTGCGTTTGCGTATTTGTGAAGTTTTTTGATGAATTTAATTGGTTTAGAAATATAAGTTTCTGTGTAAAACAATGTCTGTTTTCATGATCTGAATTAATTTATTTTAAAGACACTGTATCAGTATTAAGAGGTAATATCTCAGTATTTTATAAAAATGGTGGATCTTAGCGGTGGGTCCGAGGGCCCAATCGAACATGGATTTTCAAACAGTGTTTTTATTGTTCCTGGGATTGTTGTCATTTCGTTATCAGGTAATGTGTTGCTCTTATTATTAATTTAAGTGTTTGGAATGAGTTTTGGATATTTAATTGATTTCTAACACTTTCTCTGCCGGTTCTGATTCGCTCTGAATAGCAGGAGACTGGAACGTCTATTGAGTAAATGTGCTAGTAATTGAAACGAGATAAACCTTAAACAGATTCATGTAACTAATAATGAAGAGCGACTACTTTTTTTCCTTAAATAAAGATTTTAAAAATCTATTAATGTTTGTAACACAAGTTAAGACTTTTATTTAGTTTTTTTAATAATTACTTTTCTAAAGCTGTTATTGTAGGTATGTGATATTGATGATAAATGTAATATTTAATTTAGTGCCTACATATTATAATTTAACTTACCATAATTGAGGTATAAAACTGATAAAAAAACAGCTTAACTAGGAAGAGGGTTGGACAAAGTTAGTAGAGTTTTATGATTGAGGCTTGATTATCCTTAATACTTTAAACTAGCACTTAAATGCTTTTCATTTCAAAGAGGAACAAGTAATTAATTATTAAAAAAACTAGACAGCATATATATATTTTTTATTTTGATAAACCCAGTGTCACTCACACAACTAAGACGAATCTGTTGACACCCCTCACATAAAAATACTACAAGCCGTTTAGACTCTAGGGCGTGCCAAAGAAATATACACGTACATACACTCTAAAAACATAACCCTCCTTCTTTTGCAGTTGGATAAAAATCTTAACAGATCACTTTATTAAAATGTAAATTTAAGTATTACATATCGTATGAAGAAAACTTAATGTTTATGCTTGCTGAAATATTTCAATTATGTGGAAATGGCAATGTGAACCTTAATGTGTCCAGTACAAATTTACTCCTGTCTGGTATGAAAATATATACATAGTAATCCTTCTTCAAAGGCCAGCAACACACCTGTGACACTTCTAATGTTGCGGGTTGGGCTGCAGCAATCTCTTACCATCAGGCGATACCAAGGGGCAAATTACCTTTGCTAAATTGCCCCTTATTTAAGAAAAAAATTGACTTTATATTAGAAGTCTATAGATAGACTTTATATAGACAAATACTATGGGTCTCTAATCAAATCAACATGAACAAATAATAACAGGTACGTCAGTGCTTATAATAGGCCAAAATCTCCTTTCTAGGAGAGAGGTCTCTCCTAGAAATATCTAGATGTTAGACAATGATGATGATGACGTAAAGGGGCAAAGAATACAATTGTTGTTGTGAAGGTACAACGACAACAACTGGAGTAACACCAAGCTAGAATTAAATAAGAATATAATATTGCCTGGCCTGCAATAAATCACATTTGTGCCCATTTTAGAACTTTCATTGCATGCCATGCTTATTAACCACCTGCCCCAGTTTTACATAGATGCAGTTTTTATTTGTGTCATCAATCATCATCATCAGCAACCCATAATGTCCCACTGCTGGGCTCGGGTCTCCTCTCAGGAGAGGGTTAAGACCGTATGTCCCCTCACTGGCCAAGTGTGGATTGAGGACGGGCTAGAATACTTTGTGGCTACGTATCTTGCCGTTGGATTTTTTAAGCCGTTCGAAGGCCTCCAACTAAGCTACGCTACTGTTATGGTATGGTAACAACCGGGACTGACTGCTTAACGTGACCTCAGAATCAATCACGGAGACGCTTATTGGTAACATGCCGCCAGAGGTCACTCATCTAGGTACTGACCGCGCCGTCGTTGCTTACCCTCTGTGATTGTTTCTAATCACTGAGTGCAACTGGACCATGAGCGCCTCTTGTATTACTATATCAATTAGTTATTTATATATCATAAATAATATATAAATAACTAATGTATTCTGTTGGGGATTGTCCATAACAAGTTTATGAAAGTAAGTAAACAAAAATGTGATTTAAATCATCAAGAGTGGGCTATAAGCACACTCTTAGAGTTTTTGTTTGTGTAACGTATAACATTGTGGTGACTGTGACACATACAGTCATGGTGCCTCATAGTTTAAGGCACAATGGACTGTTACAAACACACAGTGCTTAGTGATTTTATTGAAATCCCTGCTAGTGTCAAACACCCAGTGAAATGGCACTATGTGTGGTATCAAACAAGCATAGTATCAATTCTCTAATCCATATGGCTAGGCCTATATTTCTGTTTTATCTAGATGTCCTTATATACAAAAACACTAGAAATGTGTTAAAATACACTTGAAAATGTTCCGATCGGTACTATAAAATTATTTAGAGTGATTTCTCATTATTTATGTATGACACACATTTCAAGGCTATCTACCAGCTGTTAGATGCTCAAATATCTGGAACTATATATATATACAGAGCATAACACTTGAGTAAATGCATAAATTTATGGTATGATACATAAGCTTAAGCGTGAGCGGTTACGATGATAATATCTAGATAAGTCACCAGGGGTCGTACTTTAACTTTTTTGTAAGTACCTTGTCACATGGTGCGAGTCCTTGAAAAAGTATAAAGGAAGGAAGTAATTTAGAAGTATGTTTAAGACAAAAGGCAGGAAAGGAAAATCTAATAATCCACGGCAAAAAGTGACAGACCACTTTTTGCCGTAGTATATTGCAGTCGTAAAAAATAGATAAAAACTATTTTTTTAAATACGCATATCTTGTCAATTTTTGAGCTCTATCGGTGCACTTCTGTACGAATTTTTGAAATATACAAAGGCGATATTAATATTTTTATCCCTATTTAATAATACATGAAGACTTACGTAAGGAAACTCTTTTTACCAATTTTTGCGAAGATTGTGGGGACGGAGAAGTAAATTTGGTACTGTTAAAGTTATATGCAGGAAGAGTTCTGAAAGCAATGGAGTTTGGTCAAATTTCAACCACTGGGTCATGCTATATAAAGAGTGTGTTTAGTTTAAGTAACTAATCTCGGAATTACTGGTTTGAATTGGAAAATTAGTCAGTTAAATTACTAATAGTTTTTTTTTACCATATAGCCCGTTTCTCCAGGAAGGCTTTAGGCTATATTACAATACGAAACAGCTAAAGACTCGTTATTCATTTTAGAAGATGCAAATAAGGTTATGCGGATCATGTAGTTGCATGTTTAGAAATTTTGCGGTGTGTAGGTAAGCCAAAGCTTCGTCAATATCATTACAATACCTGTAACTCAAACTGTCTATTGCCGTACAGTCCCTAGCTCTCCAAGTTACACTTTTGTCTTCTAAGACTGGGGTCATTTTTTATCTTTTCATAAAAATTCAAAACATAAATACAGTTAGTGGTCGTCTAAGGAAACTTATTTATATTTTTAAGGATTTACGAATCATACCTGACACGTCACTTTTAATACAAACATACAAAGCCTTAGCAGAATGCTTAATCACCTACTGTATATGTTCATGGGGCTCAGCAGCAAAGACACACTTAATTGAGGTTGAAAGAGCACAACGGGCTGTACTTAAAGTACTCCTTAACTTACCGTTCGACCATCCTACTCATTTGGTGTATGAAAAAGCTGAAGTTCTAAGCGTACGAAAGATGTTTGTCTATCAGTGCATTCGTAAATACCACAAGCATACCGTACCACTTCTTCAACCTTCGGGTAAAAGAAAAGATAAGTGTCCAATCCCAAGGGTAAGAAGCAAATTTGCTCAGCAACGGTATAGCAACATTGCACCTAGGTTGTACAATAAATTAAACCTAAAGTATCAGACCAGATACTTATCAAATTATCAAATTAAAAGGATTACCAAGATATGGCTTGGGAGATTTGGCTACGATGATGTAGAGGATTTGCTTTCAATCGTGACTTAGTTCAAATTTTTACGAACTCATAGATACGCGCACACACACACACACACACACACACACACACACTGAAAACACACACACACACACACACACATATACGCAAAATTAACAGATCAATTATGTAAGTATGTTTCATGTATGTTCCAATTGTAAACCTTTATTGTATCCTTATTTTTTTTTTGGGAAGTTACTGATTCCCGACACACAGCTCACGCTAGTTTGGGAATCAGGGCTTGCACTTGAATTGTACCCATACTATGTTACAATAAATAAATTTGAAATAAATAAATTTGAAATAAATATATTTTAAGATTTCCTAATAGGAACGACTATTATATCAGTGGTATAAAAGCCAACACGAACAAGACTTTATGATCTCGACATTCCCCGCTCAGCTTATGAGACCCGTTCTCCTCTTATATCTCACGCCGCTGGCTAATAACAACGTGTATTCCACGTTTCATCGCCACAAGATAAACACATCCATTCTGCCGATAAGGTTTTAATTCTTATGTTCTCTTGATAAAATATGGACGCGTTTGATCAGGAAGCTTATACGAAACTCCAGGAGTTGTTGAAGGATGTCGATCCAGAGAAAGCTCCGTCCAGAAAGGAGATACTGAATATGGTGGATTCTTTAGATCTGTCTGATGAAGCCAAGGAGAAGATCAAGGTCATGCTGATAGGTGATGTGCCTAAAGTGTTCGGTGCTTATGGAGGAGGGACTTTATTGGCTGTGATCTTCATTCTGGTCGTGTTCGCGTTGATATGTAAGTTGATTTTTGCCAACCGGCTTTAGATATAACGATCTCTGTGTACATTAGAAGATTTTGTACGGCTATTTGACCCGTTTTTGTTACTACATATATAAAATTTGTACAAAATCTAACAGAGTGGTGAGTAATGGGAGAGGTTTATGTCCAGATGTGGACTTCAACAGACTGATGATGATGCTGTACAGTAACTAGCAGTACCCTGGCAGGGTTCTCAGTGCCAAATTGTAGTTGAATTGATGAGAAATTAAAACTAAATCTAATTAATAAACATATAAAAATAGATAAATACAAACTGAGTCAGCCTGTGACCGCGGCCAGTGCCACCTGATCGAAACGTCAGGCAAATCAGAGGTATGAAATACCTTTAAATAAGTCATCGAGTTTAGGGGGCAAACGAGCAGACTTATCGCCTGATGATAAACGGTTACTGCCGCCCATGGACACCAGAGGCGTCACTAGTGCGTTGCCGGCCTTGGGGGATGGGGAAGGGGATGAGGGGAAAGGTTGGATTATGTTCCTCCGATATTCTCACCACTCGGTGAAACATAGCGCAGGCGCTGTTTCACACCGGATTTCTGTGAGGCCGTGGTATCACTCCGGTCGAGCCGGCCCGTGCATGCCGAAGCGTGGCTCTCCCACGGGACTTATTTCCCGTGAAAATACTCATTATATCATGAAATGTGAAACTTTAAAAGTTAGTAAATACAATCTTTTAACTGGGTCGTATGTATTTTGAATTTTTGTGTGAACATATATCAACCAAACATTTTTATATCCATATCCATACTGAATTAGAAAGTAACTTGTCCGTCCGTCTGAGATCTTTGATTCTTGACGACATAGATAACTCTTTACAGCGATAACCTACATACCGCGGGCGGAGCAGCAGGCAAATGCATACAAGATAAAAATCAATAATATTGTATTAAAGATAAATTTAAAAATGCTTCTGAAACTTTTAGCGATAAGGACATCCGTTCGTCACAGACCTATATTTTGTTTTATGCCAATTTTGGCCATTTCCCAAATTTAGTTTAGAAAAGGGATGATTATCCTGAAAATTTAAATTGTCAATCGCGTTAAAGGTGTGGTTTTAAAATTCACTAGCTTTTGACCGCGGCATTACTGGCGTGTATGTCGGGTATAGCGGTAATTAATAACTTTATATGTAAAATAAAATTTAAAAATCTGTTCCAAATTTCATTGAAATCTATGCAGCAATTAAGCCGTGAAAGTATAACAAATAGACAAGCAAACAGAGTTATTTTACCTTCAAATTGATAAAGTAAAAATTTATTTATAGTTGTTATGCATCAGGAACTAGGTGATCCGACAAAGAACCAGGGTCATCGACTTGGCCCACAGGATTAGCAAGCTGAAGTGGCAGTGGGCAATAAACACATATTTGCCGAAGAACCGATAACCGTTGGGGTAAACGAGTTCTTGAGTAGAGACTGCGTCTCGACAAACGTAGTGTAGGACGTCCACAGGCCAGGTGGAGCCATGATTTGCGCGGGACGGCTGGCAGGAGCTGGATGCGAGAAGCCATAGATCGAATTAAGTGGCGTGAAATTGGAGAGGCCTATGTCCAGCAGTGTACTGCGATAGGCTGATGATGATGATGCATTTAAACTGCTTCGAACCGCTTTACATTGCAGTGATAATGAGAGTACAGTCGAACTTCACGGTATTGTAGTATCCTTTGCTTATGATAGAAGTTATGTAGAGTTGATAAACTTGTTAATACAAAGGCAGACAACAAAATTACTAGTGGTTTTGAACATTACCTGGTCCTGCCAAAATGACTCTACACTGTCTGATGGAAGGCATAAGCAGAATCCAAGAGTGGTGGTCACCATACTCTTTGCCGCGTACTCATGTTTACTATAAATATTAGCAGCTGTAGCCTGTTGATATTAATCTATTATAGGTACACGTATAATTCAATGCGTGCAGATCTTCGCTGTGGCACATTATGCATACTTTGATAAGGAAATCAGGAAGAAATTCATTCAGTCAACTCATTCGGTCCGGTTCTTAATTTTTGAAGCGTAGAGATACGAGGTTAAACTTTATATGCATATAGATATATAAGAAAATATGTATATATAAGCGTGTCTGTCGGTCGATATATTAGTCCACCATCTGAACCAACTTCGCAAACGATCGACAATATCTTGTCACCATAATTTTCCAGTTCCAGGTTAGGACCCTAATATAGTCCAAAGTGGACTGGACTGGACAGTATGGTAACCCACTGCAATACAAAAAACACACCAAACTGCACCTGGGCCAATATTACGAATCTAGTGACACCTAATTTATTAAAGTCTGTTTATTTATATAGGCGCTTTGGTGAAACCACACGTAAACCGAAACTGCCAAAACTGTTACCCCACTTTAGGCTTCGCCATAGTCGGGTAAAAATAAGGGGGTTTTCACTTAGATTGTATTTTTTTAAACCTGAATACTTCTATAAAAGCTTTTGTGTCGGATTGTACCTGATATATATGTTACCGTTAGATTATCAAAACCGCGAGATTGTAAACTGTGTAAAGATTGTGAACCAGAACATTTAATTGTAAGCAGTATGTGCTTACATTTAAATGTATTATTTTTAGTCACATTGAAATCTATCGAAGTGAAAGAGACAAATTATGATATGGTATGCGAAGGATCGCATTTCGCGCCCTTATTGATTGACAGCATATATCCTGCGCCGCCATATTTGTTTGTTAATAACGAATTAACAAACAAATATGGCGGCGCGTGTTGCCGAATGTAAAGTATTTTTGTGATTCAATCACAATTTTTATTCATTTTATGTTGAAAATACCTCGCATCTTTAGAATTTGTTAGATTAAAATTGTTGTGGCAGTAAAAAGAATTTGTGACTAATCAAAGAAGTTCTAACTCAACCTATATCCATGGCCATAGAACGGCCTACTGTAAGACCGACTAATCAAAGACAGTGGACACATTATAATGTAACGAAAAATAGTATGTTAAATTGCAAGCAGTATATCACAATTGACAATCTTTCGACAGTTGACAATCTTTCGACAGTTTACAATCTTTCGACAGTTTACAATCTTTCGACAGTTTACAATCTCGCTAGGTAGATTATAACGGTTTTGACAATCTCACACATACATATATATCTTAGAAGTGATAAGTTGTTGATATGGAATAAACCGTGTTGGTATTACCTAAACATCGATAAGTAAAATATACTTAATGATAATTATTTAAGTATTAGCTTTCGCGTTCAGTTTTATGAAGTTATTGCATTGGATATTAACGCTATCTCGGCAAAAAGTATTTATAAATAAGCCTTTGGGTGTTGATTATGTCAGTGGATTTCCTGGCGAATCGACCAAACTTCTGACCACACCCAATAACCAGACTTTAGTATAATTAATAGATGTTTTTAGAGGACAACTGAACTTAGTAATTCTGACAAGATTTTGTAAAACTGCTAATAGGGTCGTATATCAGTATAGTTTTTTTGAGCATAGTTATTTATTTTATCAAAATGGACGAGTAAATAACTTTAGCCATTAACGACGCTCATAGCTAATTAGCGCTAATTAATAAATAAATAACAAATATTTTGGACATCTAACACACAACGCCATCTAGTTCCAAACTAAGCAGAGCTTCTATTATGGGTACTGGACAACTAAGAGAGACATAAATACTTTTTTTTTGTATGTACATACCTATTATACATAGGAAAAGTAACTTAATCTCTGTAACAGTTGTCATTAGTGTCAGTTTAGCAGTCACGAGGTGTATTTCAAGTAATTTTTTTTATATATATTTGCTAAACGGATAAACTGTTGCTCCGTCAGCGGACACATGACATAGACTATCCTGTATCGCGATAATCGACATAGACGCGAGCGGGGCCGTAGGTAAAAGTTGGTATCTAATAAACTCATGTAGAATGTTATAAGCCCAAAAGTATAATCTAATAAAGATTATTTGCCACCCCGCTGGCTCTTTTATTGTTTTGTTATGAACACAGTGTATTTAATAAACGGCTTAAATGCCTTTTCTTGTGGAATGCTGCTATTTTTCAGATATGTGCATTTTTTTTCTAGTTATAATGGTTATTTTCACGTGTAGAATGCTGAATTGTGGTATTTTAACAGTAACGCCTTAATTATGTCCAAAAAAATTACCCAATTTGGTTCCATCATCTTTTGAGTTCATTTGCATTCCTGGTCTAGCATTGTTAATATACGCTCTGTTTACCTGCGGCAATCTAACCTTTAAACTAGCCATTCTTTTTTAAATACGATCTAAATCTCGTTAACGGTTCCAAAGATTATCATGAAATTAAGGATACATTTTATTTAAAAATTCACTAATAAAAAAATGCGTCTCTGGACGCAAGACAGAAATGATAACTTAAACTAACTAGCTCTGTGGAAGAAGCCTGCCTACCGCTGACGTATGTGTGAGTGAAAAGGAAGCCAGACCAACTGGCGCCGTAACGCGTTACGTAACGAAACAGTTTATCCTCCCATCAGAAGTTATCACTTCAAAAATACCGAGCAAAGTTAGCGTCAGCAAAATAGCGATCATCTAGACACCCCTTCATTATATTATGTGCAAATACACAAGGTAACACAAGGTCTAAATGTGATCGAACAGAGACATGCGTTGATAAATTGCGTAACGGAATTGGAAAATAATGTAGAAAAAAATAAAAAATAATCTCTTTGAATGAAAGACACTTTGAGATCCTCAAAATACGTGGAGTCCTTTGTGTTTTAATTTCTTTTCCATATATTATAATAATAGTGACTGACTGATTATAGCTTATTTTTTTACATATGTCCTTTGTATTTTAAGAAGATTGTCTGGTAATAAAAGAGACAATGATCTCTTAGTTAGTTTCTCCTTTCTTCTCGTAGCTAGTTCAATTAGAAAAAGGGCTCATCTGCTCGAAACAGGTTTAACTTGCAAAATGATCCTGTAACTTAATTTCAAAATAAAATATTTTATTTCTGACCCGCGTAATATACAATGAATTTCCATTTCGTATTCTTTTCTCAAAAAAAGAAAAACATAATCTCCGTTTTTACAAGGTTTTTTATTGATGCTTGAATAGTGGTTAAAAATGTGAGCTAAGGGTAGAAAGGTTAAAAATACTTTACGACCTACGCTCATACTTACCAAACAAAAACATTTGAATCGGTCGAGCAGTTTTGAAGGTATGCGGCCACAAGTACTATATATAGATATTAATGGATTTAAAACTGCCGTGTTACTTACACGCTATATCTCGAGAGTCTGGATGGTGTTGATACAATTGGCAAATATCATTCGAAATGGTATCGAAATTTCGTCTTGTACATTTCGATAGTAATTTATGGCTATCTGTTATTGATAAAGTTTGCTTTTTATTCGAATTAAGTGTAGACACGTAAATGTGTCAGCAGCCGATAAATTTGCCTCCTCAGATAAGTTAGTTTATCTGTAAGTGTCAGCCAAAGCGGTGAGTGTCATGTTATGATATTTAATTAATTTATGTTTCTGACGCGATCTAAGCAAAATTGAAAATGTAAGAAATAACTTGAGCATCTGAATTGTCCAGTTAGCCTTCAATACCCTGGATGATCGATTTTACAAGTGTTTTACGATTAGAATATTAAAATTCGTTTCTTTTTATTGAATAGGATATTTTTTTATACGTATAAAATTAAGTACAACAAAAAAATGGTAATCGAAAGGAAATGTTCAGAAAAAAAACATGCAGAATAAGAAATATTAATCGGTGCATTCGTTTGTAGAGGGTTTCAAAAATAGAGTAGAGCCGGTCGCATCTTGGCTGCAGTGCATTGAGCAGGAATCTTAATATAGCTGTAGGCCACTTGTGAAATTGTCACCGGCAGACAAACATCCAACCCATCGATTTAAGAACTATGAATTTTTGCCGACAGCGGAAACAAAATGGCAGAACCTGATCTTAGCTTAAACATACCCATCGGTGGAGCTGGCGAAGGAGGTTTGGGATTCGGTGCAGCGATCTCAGAGAAACTAGCTAGCACTATTAGTAACATGGATGTAGTAAGCACCTTGCAGAGGATGATTGATACAATACCTGAAGATGAGGAATCTGAAGACATCCGCAGCAGATTGAAAAATGCTATTGAACAATATCAACTTCTGAGTGATGAAGAAAAGGAAGATTTCACAGCCAAAGTGAAGGAGGGTTTAATGACCAAACTCCAAACTAAGTTGGAAGAAAGTGGTGCTTTAAATCAACTAGAGGACGCTATCAGAGGGGCTGTAATGTCCAAACTGTATATGATCGCTGCTGCAATCATTTTAATAGTCATCTTGTTAGGTATGTCCATTGTGTTTGTGTTGGTGATCTATCTTTTATACGTCTATGTATTATACATGTTAAGTTAGTTTGAAACTCAAAAAGTTCTGCTTCGATTGAGCTGAAATTTTGACACGATGTTCACACAAGACACTTTACAGATGGTTTTTATCTATTTTTTAGCTATTGAATATATAATATACCACATTAAAGCAGAGCAAAGCTCGTTAGTTTTGACGTTAAAGATATATTAATTACTACCTTGCCTCATGCTTGTTTTGATGTCGATTTCAAGTTTAAACATTAAACTAAGTCCTATTTCAGAATATGATCTAGTTCTGTACCAAGTTTGATGCATTCAGCTATTCTCCGGTTGTCCAAAGACTATCTCCCCGAAAATTCCATGATGGTTCCATTCCAATGATGTTAGTATTGATCATAATCTTTGTATAATAATACTTTGTAGAATCGTGGCTCCTTTATCGAGTTTCTTTGAAAAACATTCACTTCAAACCTATTTTCGTAAATAATATCGCACGTCAAGTTTTAATCCAGTCATTAGGCTATCGTTATCTTTATAATTGATTGCAGTAGGTTCGTTTTGTATTATTTAATTATTGATACGGTTGATATCTGTATTCTAAAGTAGGTAATTGTTACGTAAATGTAATGGCAGTGACCTGGCTACGCCTGTGCTAGACTGATCGTTGTAAGGTCTTGAAATGGAAGCTAAATTTCTGTACTTCAAAATAACCATAATCCATTCCTTGAAGATTATAATAGCCAATTTCTTCACCTACCCACGTATAAAAAATACTAACTAATTTCTTTTCATTTTAAAGAAAATAAGCACCCTTCAAAGTTGCATACTAAACGTATTAAGTAAATCTTTTTCAAAATTTTATATACATATCTTTGGAATGTTGTATAGGCAAATATTTGTTTAATTGTGTACGAGCAAATTTCTACTGTATAACTTAGCGAGAGTCGATATTTAATTCAATATTGAAGAGTGAACTTTTGCCCTAAAACACATTAAGCTCAAGCGATTAGCGGTCAACGCAATCAGAAACTTATCGCATCAGCACCTGACCGAGGCATACAGTTTCCCTTTTTATCTTGTGTTCTCCTGGCTATTCTATTTTTTATGATACATGGCAAACGAGAAGACGTATCGCCTGATGGGAAGCGATTAGCGCCGCCCATGGAAACCCGCAAAACCAGAGGCGTCACAAGTCCGTTGCCGGCCTTTTAAGAAGGAGTGCGCTCCCCTGGTAAATAGATTTTAACCTATACCCTGGCCGCGAAAAAAGTATCAAATCTAAAGCTCAGTGTATCCACTATGGTTAACATTCACTGGTATATTACATTTGTAAATTATTGTTTTAAAATTGCTTTAACTTTCCAACTGTAACTAATATGTAGATATTCTAAATTCAAAGATTTCGGTGATTATGAAAACACTCAAGTTTTGCTGATAGAGTTGGAATTAAGTAACTCCATGCTAAGTTTTATTGAAATCGGAGCAGCGGTTTAGCCGTGAAAGCGTATCAGACAGAGACTGAGTTACTTAAGGATTTGTAGTATTAGTTAGTGTGAATTATAGACATCCATATGTAGTCAATTCTTCAATACATCATCTCAACACATCATCACCTGACATTAGGCAGGGACTTACAAAAATACCAATAACTCCCCTGTACCTGCTTTATATCGATTTGTAATGAACTGTATTCCTCATTTTTACCCGACTGCGAAAGAAGGAGGGTTATGTTTTTCGAGTGTACGTATGTATGTATATTTATTTGGCACGCCCTAGAGCCTAAACGGTTGTCGTATTTTTATGTGAGTGGTGTCAATAGATTCGTCTTAGTCGTGACACGTGACACTGGGTACATTAAAATAAAAAAAACAAAATTAAGGATTTTTTGAGCCTAAAAGTAATAAAAAAAATGTTTTGAAAATACATCGAGGGTGGTATCAAAATAAAAGAGTTTTTAACGGTGAATACGAACATGAAGCTTATATAACTTATATGATATTAATGCAATCGGGCTTTATTTTTTAATAATTCATTACTTGTTGTATTTAGTTTTCAAGAAATAGATGAAAACAAACCGAAAACTTATCTCTTGAAATCGGTTAAAAATGTACTTACTTCGGGTGGTAGCAGATTCCGATCGAGCGGGTAGTTTTCGAAGATCATTTCTTCCTTTTTTAAAAGTACATCTGATAAATATTTGGTCAGTTTTTTCTCCACGTGATTTTATCTGACAATGCACTTTTCTATAAATAAAGTACTATCGGACGTTATGTCCGTTTTATCAATAAGTTATCACACTTTCTTATTACGTACCCATATATGCCCATAACATGAATAGTTCATTGACTTAGACGTGTAGAAAATACTTAGTTCGATGAGAAAAAAAGGCTTTCAATTCCTAAACAGCCCCCTAGCCAAGTTGACATACTAAAAACGTAAGAATTATTAGAAAACTAATAAATGTGTAACTAAAATTGTTTGCGCCCTTTTCTGAACGAAAAGGAGCGTTAGGGTTCTTAAACAGGAGGGGCCATCTATAAACAGTGGGTGACCCGAGGGGGTCGGGGTTCCAGGGATTTCCTTTAGAGGGTGCACCTGGTTCCCCGGCATCTAATACCCTAGATGGTGTGCGGTTTTTAGTCGGTTCGAGTCCGACATAACCACCAGTTGGTGGTATTCGAGGGGATTTCCGAACAAAAAAGCGTTATATTTTTGGGTGTATGTATGTAAAATATATTTATTTGGCACGCTCGAGAGACTAAACAGCTTGGGGTATTTTTATGTGAGGAGTGTCAATAGTTTCGTCTTAGCCGTGAGAGTGACACTGGGTATATCAAAATGAAAAAAAAAACAAAGTTAAGGATTTTTGGCGCCATAAAGTAATGTCAAAAAAATATGTTTTTAAAATATGTCAAGTTTGTATGTTACGCGAATGTATATGTTTGTATTATTTTTTATTTAAAAAAATGGATCTAGCAAAGATGACAGATATTGATGCAGTCAGGATTTGTTTTTGATAATTTTACTTGTATATATCTAGTCTGACAATTTACCCACAATTATCAAAAGTAATGTTTTTTAAAATGTCACAATTCCACAAGTTTGTTGAGTGAATTGGCGCTCTTTTTATCTGTCAATAGAGTTTTATTGTTACACATTGTTAACATTATCAATCTTTGCACTTTCCAGTTTTCTTCGGCTACAAACTATACAAATCGATAAAGGAGAAAGAAAAGAAGAAGGAAGAAAAGAAAAAGGCCAAACAATCCAAGAAGAAGAAGTGAAGCGACAACTAAACGCAACAGCAAGAAACATGTCGTCGTGTTTAGAAAATTATGTATTTTTTATGATAGGCAAACTGTATTTAAAAGAATTTAATTTTTAAGTTTATTTTTTTATTACTTATTAGTTAGTGTCATCAATACGAATGAGATAAATTATGGTGGATGGTTATTCAATAAATACAACTTCAAAGTGCAGACATATTTAAAAAATATACTTTACCAAGTGATTTAACGCCACAGAGCTTTATTATTTTTTTTTAAAGTTTTGTTATTGTTATAATAAATATGAAGCATGATATTATTTATTGAGCATTCAGTTGGACATTAAAAAATAAATGCGTTTAGTTTATCCTCAAATTTAGTTTTTATTTATATTAAAAAGTATGTAATTTTCTGACACTATATTCAATGACTGATTATGAAGTATAAGGTTAAAACGTTTATATAAAGTTTTTGTTGTATTTCTGACAAATCGAAGATGTTTATTGCTATGTTTATTGCTTTCAAATATTTATTTATTAGCTGTTTTTGGTATATTTATGCATAAATGTGTATATATAATACTGTGCCGCAATTTGCTCAAATGTTGAAAAGACGTAAGAAAGTTTTATGACGAAATCGCATTGAAAATAATTTGTACATTCCGAATTATGTTGAATTTAGTGTATGCATATTATTTATTTATTATTATGAATTTGCGTAAAGCGTTGTGCGAGCTTTTTTCATGTTTTGTTAACGAAACGATTTATTTTTACATTACATGGATGAAATAATAGAAATGTATTTTTTAATTTTCAATCCCACAAATTTAACTCATAAACCTATATAATAGGAACTGGTTGTCACTGGGAGCCCTGTAACCCTAAAACTTCTATTTTATATGTCGTGTGTTCGGTTCGATTCTAAATATCGCACGACCCTTTAACTTCACGTAAATATCTTTATGTCTATACTTGAGGCATTTCGATAAGTTTTTAATTATTTTATTCTTTAAATAAGTGGTACTTGTACTACTTAAAACGAAACTTCGGCGTTCCCTTGACTCCAAACCTACAAACCTACTCCTACAGCCAAAAATTTGTAACGTTAAAACTTCAATGCGTCTTGATCATTGCTCCCCAGAGACTGCACCGACTAGAGCTAAGCGACTCTTTGATCATTACGCTCTAGTGTATCTGTATGAACCCGGGTGGAGGGTGCGCGCGCTTTACAGCAGTCGCGCCCCACTCTTTTGGGGACAGCAACGGAAACAACGGGGTTTTCACATAGGAGGGAACCACCTACATACCATAGGTGGTCCGAGATGCGTCGGGGCTCCAGGGTTTTCCTTTCTATAACTTTGTTCCTTAGTTTCTAGTACTCGAGACGGACTAATTAGGAATATTGTAAGTCTTTGGGCAGAACATTAGAAAAATGGTATGGCAAAATAATAGAAAAAGATAATTATAAATATAAATTTATTATTGAAAATACACAATTATGTATATCTTTTGGCCTTAAAGTAACATTAGTGTACGGAATACTAAAAACAATGTTCACTAATGACACATAGTGATACAACAATTCTAAAGACACTATCATACACAAATAAACCTAAAACATTTTGTTTATAATAATCGGGAGTAAAAATAGTTAATTTTTTAATAGGTATGTTCATGGAATGTTGGCCCTACTGCTGCAATGTCATCCGTATTATTACAAGTTTTTATTTGGAGCTGGCAACATTGGGTCGTTTACGTCTTCGTATAAAGACCGTTCCGTTCGAAACTTTATCGACAAGATAAGAATATAATATAAAATCCAGTGTTTACAAGGATTATTGACAAATAATGCAAAACAAAACACGTGTTTTTGATGATTAAAAACAATTATGACATTAGCATGTATAACGAAGCATGATGCCATATTAAAAATGAAAAGAAAGATTGTATTTCCATCATGCATCGAGTTATTCAAAGCTGCCAGTTCCAATGTTATAATGAGGAAATGATCTCAGTTCATTAAGACCCTGTTAGACGATTCTAAACATTTTCGATTCAGTCGAATTTAGGACATTTTACAATTTGAAGATCCTCAACTTGAAAAGAATTATCACAGAATATTATGAGGCCGTCTTCAAATTTCATACCGATTTATAAACAATTTTGGTCCTTATATACCTAATAATAAACGTCAATTTCTGCCAGAATACATTTTAGTCCTACAAAAATCTACTGGAGAAACGTTGTATTTATTTAAAATAATTGTATAAATTTTAATATAATTAGGCACATTTGGAATGACATTGAGCGTATACAATTCGCGCGTTATCTATGATATTATATCACCATAAATGTTTCTGATTCTTTTATCATAATTATAATAATAATAATAATGTTTTGTCATATTACTGGTTATATTCTGAGATTCAAGATTTACAGTCCAAAAAAGTAGCTTGATCTCTGTGACTAAGAAACCGACAAAGTAATTTTGATCAAGCAATTTTATTTTGCTTCACTTATATTTTCATTCTTTACGTGCCAGTTTTATTCTAAATGAAATGTATTAATATATTATACATTTAAAAATTTACACGTAAAATTACCCTCGTAAGTTCTAAAATAACACTAGTGACAAATGTCACAGAGGTCAAGCTATGTTTTAAAGACTATAGTGAAAGAGACATTGTAATGATGTATATCTAATCTACTATCACGAACGCATCAAATACATTTGTAACCAATAACATGGCAACACATACGTTTAAAAAACCGTTACTTCAGTTCACACAAGGCTTATTCTAAAAAAAATTAATCCACGAATACATTATTTTCTTTTTTCAAATATAATAGTTGTATTGCATTTGTCTCTACTCTATTATGTGTGGACTCAAATAAGGATTTTCGACTACCTAAATTTTTAACTATATTATATTTTAATTCATGAAAAACGCTGTTTTTTAATTTTTCTTCAAGGGATCAAGGTTGTCTATTGAAAAATCGTCGTTTCCAAATGTGATCCCTCGGCTGAAGCCGTCCTGAGGAATAAACATTTAATGATAAGTTTTTAACTCATGTGTATGTGATGGAGTGAGGGTTAGACATTTGTAGGAAAACTGACGTATGTAAGATAACCTTCAGGGGACCTAGTGTGAGTTTGTGTCACTTCTATTCGATATACTGATTCGCATGAAATAACCAATCGCAAAGCTGAACGCGCTCACACTAGATCCTAATTTCAGTAAGTTAAAATCTACATATAAACGTTTATAAAGCTAATGTATTTCTGAACAATCGACACAAAATATTAACCCTTATGTTTTTAGTTATAATAATGAAATGAGCGTGAAATGCGATGATTGAAATTGATCGCAAGATTTAGTATAACAAACAAAGCAGGAGTAAGCGATACCATTAGTTAATTCCAGCAGTTAGTTAATTCCTACTTAAATTGGTGGAAACTTGTAAACTTCTGGATTTATTGAACGACATTTTTTAGTGTGCTTTAAAAATTTGTAAATACTAGATGACCCATCTGTTTTGCCTTTTAAATTAAAACAGGGGTTGGTTGCAGAAGGTTGAAATTTAAGGGTCTTAACTTATAAGTATTTTTTATATACAAAATAGACTATTCTATTTTCAAACGTGCAAATATACAAAAAAAATCTAAAAATCGATCACGCTGTTTCGGCGTTTGATAAAAAACACTGTGACATGACATTTTAATATCACTATTAATATCCACTGCTGAAGAGCCGGAGGGGAGAAGAGGTCAACATTTCTAATCTCTATTTCTTTTTAGTATTATATCATATTCATTTATGACTGAATCTCAGAAAGCGTTAGCGATATTCCCTACCCCAGCAGTTTTTAATCGGCAAGAGTTCGACAGTCCCCTAGTCTTAAACAAATATATAGCATTGCCTGTAATATTAGCCACACACGTTAATCCACTTTCAAAACTTTCCACTTCAAGCTATTAAAAATTAATCATTGTATTATATACTTTGTAAGGAATAAGT
Organism: Hyphantria cunea; assembly: GCA_003709505.1. NCBI lineage: Eukaryota > Metazoa > Arthropoda > Insecta > Lepidoptera > Erebidae > Hyphantria > Hyphantria cunea. The sequence continues at coordinate 2,637,115 of PKRV01001354.1, read as the reverse complement.
AAGTAAAAATTAGTTTAGATGCTACGGATCCACCGTTATACATGGATTGTCGAAGTTTAGACCCTTACTTTTGGCTAGACAGTTAATAAACAATTCTTATTATTACAACATAACAAAGCAGTAAGTTATTGGATCCATATTTACAGACAATATGATTTCGTTAACAAGTTTCCTATCACAAATTGTACTATAGTCCTTAAAATATATCTTCATCTCTGTGACAGATGTCACTAGTGTTATTTTAATACTTTCGGAGTACATTTTCACTTTCATTCATACTGCATTTGTGCTTCAATCGTATGCAAGCTATGATAATGATTGTCATAAATATGGCAGTCGTAAGGACTGCCGACAAAAGTGAAAACTTATAACCTAGAATGTTATTTGTAAATTTTTTGTGTAAAATTAGAAATTTCATAATGTTTCAATCAAAATTATCAACATCAAACGTAAATAGCACGTCGGTGACGAGAACTCATAAGATTTCCTCCAACAAAAAGTGCTCAACGTTTTCTTCAAAACGCCTTGTGTGAAGTTACATCTATCACAGAAACTAAGTAATTTCTTAAAGTTTCGTTACTTCGATAGCAGTTAGATATATATTTAGTGCCATCCAAACCCAGATATGCTAAATATTAACTCTATCTTTTTGTATTTTAATAAAATATGGTAGGTACATTTAGTTTAGCTACTTGCAACACTTTTTCTACTACTTTCTACTAAAAACAAAATTAGTTAGGTTTCTACCAAATTCTTATATTAGTTAGTTTTGCATATACTCGTACACTGGTTATAAAGGAACTAAGCTCAACTCACACCAGCGCAAAATCGAAGCGTCGTAATTTTTTTCTCTTGTAGCGTATTCATCTCTATTTCCACAACAATAAGGTACGAATGTGTTTCTAAATATTATATTGGGTTAAGAATCAATCAAAAAGAAAAGGGAATCTCATTCATCCTAAGGCAAGACTATGGTCTTTTTTTTACGTGTGGAATCCCCCAGGGGCCGTCACCCCACCGGGGACTAGAAACCACACGGTGTGCCACTCTGCGCCTGAGAAGGGTGGGATCCGGGAACTGCTGATATTAACACATCCGGATCCCTCCCAGAGCCTGACCTTAAAAAATAAACCTTATCCCAATCCATCTGGCCAGGGTGATATGTTACACCAAATCATATCTTCTAAAGATAGGCAAATGTTTGGCAGGGGACTGTTAAAAGCAATTGAAAAATGACGCTTCGATTTTACGTTAATGTGTGTTGAGTCAACAAGAAATGTTACTTCCTCACCTTCATTTCCGAAATTGTTTTATCTAAAAACCCGTTGAAACTACTGTTCAATTCTACTGATTGTTTCTCGCTGAGGTTCCCGAACCCGTTGAAGGTATTATTGAATCCATTCCCGAAGATATTTCCACTCTTCTGCGTATCGAAGGGGTCGTAGCCACTGAGACCGTTGGTGAAAGACGTGTTGGTATTAAACACTGAAGTGTGGAGATTGAAGTCGGATATATCGTAGTTTGGTTTATTGGGGGTGGATGTCGGGAAGGGCTGCGTCGTCGGGGCGGGGGGTGGTGGTTGCTGTTGGACGGCGAAGGGCGTGGAGCCGAACAGGTCACTACCGTTGAGGGTCGGTTGCGGAGGGGGGACGGCTGTCGGTTGTCGCTTCGACGTCTTGGGAGGAGGTGCCACTGAAAAGTAAATTAGATTGTAATTATATGATTAGGACTGTCTCGTTGTCAGTAGTAGCGTATGCGGCTGCTGTACTTGAGGTCTCGGATTCGATTCCCTGATCGGACCCATGACCTGCAAATATTTGTTTCGGGGTTTGGGTGTTTTCTATAGTATATATGTATTTACAAAAATAGTATATGTGTATTTATATCAGTCGTCTAGCACCCATAATACAACAAGCAGACAAGCTCTGCTCAGCTTGGGATTAGATGAGGTCGTGTGTTAAATGTCCAAAATATGTATTTAATTTGCTTATTAAGGCTACCCTTTGTAGTTTGTGCGTAGTATGTTTTCAAGAAGATAACTATCCTAATACATTTCAAGGTAATAGACTCCATTGAAGACGGTTCGTGGGTAGGCCCCTGTACTAGGTGGTCCAGCGACTTCATGAAGGTCGAACGTGTTGGATAAGGGCAGCACACTCTTCGAAGGTTGACTGGTAGAAAGCTGTAAATAAATAAATAAATACTCACAGAGCGGCGGGGTGGAGGCGTGCGGGGGCGCGAGGGGCGCGGGCGCGGGCGCGGGGGACTCCTCACACGCGCGGGGGTCGAAGTCTGAAACACGACACGAGATATGGATAAAAACAAGATGAGAGTGACTTAACTACACAAGTCAAACAATATTTATAATTTATCTATGGGTACTTTAATAATATAATACAGAGGTAAAGTTTCTAACTTTTTTTTGTGTGGTTTTAGGGGGTAAACTTCGGCAGTACTGATCCGATCCTGAATCTTTGACTAACAGAAGTATTCAGGAGTGACTTGGGGATTTCGTTATGATTAAACAAAAAATCTGTTTTAAATATTAGAATTTATAATTCAAGTCGAAGAAAAGAGGACGCTCAACGGATTGGGCACGGGTCAGCTAGTAATTTCTAACTAGCTTACTAGCCAAAATCATTTGGTAGAATTGCCAACTAAAATAGTTCTTTTTTTAAATATATTCTCATAAAATGCAAGGAGTATATTTATATTTTTTTGTGGCATTACTAAACGATACAAAAAATGTGTTGCCAGCCATTAAATGAATCTATTGGAATAAGAAGTCAGGGCTAGAGCCTCCAGTAGCTTCATCGATGTAACTAGTAACTCGATTAAATAAACCGGAAACGCCAAACCATATATATGTGACGATTTTTTTTATTTTAAACCCGCTTTTATAGCTTCATTCGTATGTATGTTACGGAAACTTTTGACTATGATTTTGATCCTCCTTCAAAACGTCGGATTAACTTAAAAGACATATTTATCAAGAAACAATAATATTTAAAAAAAAATTCTATCGAGTAATACAACATACTATGTATATACTAACCGGTAGTAAATTTTATAGCGAATCCAATAAAATATATAGTTTAGTAGGAGTTCCCCTTAAACTCGCCGCCAGCTGCGGCTTGGTCGCTAGCTGCGAGACACCGGGCGAGGGGTTAGAACCGTTTTAACCGTTACCTTACTAGGATAATCGGGAATAGCTAAGCGTGTTGTTTATTTGGTGTTTTAGTAAATAACTTTAAAGATGTTAGCCTTCGCCATTGATTATCTACTAGAGATGGGATGGTACCAAATATTGGGATGTACTTACCACTGTCTGAATCTGAGTTGAGGATCAGACCTTCGAGCTTGGTTCCTACAGAGGGGTTCTTGCTTGTCAACAAATCACCGATCAGTTTACTGGAACAAGACAACATTACATATAAGTACATATCATTACTATGTGTGTGTATTTATATACATTTATGTGTATTTAGAAATGTGTATTATGAGTATTCTTATATAATAAAACTTAAAACATCATTGATTTCATATATTATTTCAAATAGAAATAATTGACAAGTCCTATGCAACAGTTACAAGGTTTTGAGGAAAAAAATACGCTATCGAACTGTGTTTTTTTTTTAAAGCTTTTTCGTTTGAATAGACTAAATCTCATGTTCTTTTAGTATATTCTTGCTGATACTCACCCGGTGCCGAAGTTGTGTTTCCCGTTGTGTTGGGGCGGAGGTGTTGCCAACAACAAATTGTTGTCGTTGCTGGAGTTGAACGTATCCGTAGAATTGTTAGATAGAGCGTCTACACCTGGCAAAAAAATGATCAAAAATTAATAAATATTAAGTCACATTTCCGTATGAGGCATTAAGAACAAACAGTGCCACCACCCCCAAGTCATCTCGAGGGTGTCGTAAAAACCGATTAAGGGAGCAAACTGCACCGGACACATCATTATCATCATCTTCCTAGCCTTTATTATTCCCAAGAATTTGTGTCGGCTACTAGTTCAACTGGGTGTACCTGAATATCAATTTTTACACGGAGCGACTGGCATTGGACCTCCGCAACCCTGAGGGTGAACTGAATTCGAAGGTGAACTAGTTGTCGGTGTATTTGAGGGTACTGACTTCCCAATAATGATTGCCATAGATGTCCATAAGAACAGGGACCGACGGCTTAACGTGCTCTCCTAAACACGAGGGGGAAACACTGCCATCCAGGACACATCATTGCAAAGAAAAGCAAAATTTTAAACAAAGCCACCACCACCACCCATTCTAGGCAGCGAGATTATAGTAGACCGAAACCTAGACCTAGGTCCAGCAGGGGACTGTTAAAGGCTGTGCTAAAGGCGTGCGATGGAGTGTGCGATGTTGAGTGTTTTCTTATCGATAGAATTCTTAATAAGACAATTCCAAAGAAGTTCTCTGAGTAAAGGAGGATCAGCACACTAAAGTGGCAGTGAGCCGGTCATGCCTCCAGGCGGACTGATGGCCACTGGAGTCCACAAGTGTTAAAGTGGTGACCACAATGAGGCATACACAGTGTAGGGCGCCCTGGGGCATGATGGACAGACAACTTGAGGAAAGTGGTTGTGGGCGGATTGATACGGACTGCCCAAAACCGGGATGGTTGGCGTTCTTTGAGGGAAGTCTTCGTTCAACAGAGGACGGCAATAGGCTGAAGAATATATTTAACGTACCCAAATCAGGCGTCTTGCTTCCATTCATGGCGCTGAACCCGTTAGCCAAAGTTAGGGTATTTAACTGTTTCTCGAGTTCGGGTGGCGGCTTGAATTCCGTGATGTCTGACAACTTATTGCGCGCCAGGTAAGAATTTAAATCGTCCTTGTATGTGATTTTTGATAACTCCTGGAAATTAAATAAAAAAAATAATAATTAAATGTAAATCAACTTGGTTCGCATTCTACAAAGGAGTTGCACAATCATTAATCTAGAAAAATTGTGGAATGCAATTGGTATGGTTATAATTATTGGCATTATAGCAGAATTAATATTAATGGGTTTCATAGCTATAATAATAAATTTATTAGTTGTAGGTAACAGTAATCTTCGACTCAGTTTTGGAATAGAATTCCAGAGAAAATGTTGGCATTCTAAAACTTGACTACGCTTCTAAATTCTAGAACCTGGTTTAGCTGATGTTAACCTGTCTATTTACAAGACAAAATATAAGTTTTAATCGTGTTTAAAGTAAGTAAATAACATTAACTGTTAATGTTATAAATATATAATTTGGCTAACCTGTAAACGACTTTTGTAAGTATTCATCTGGATCTCCAGTTTCTTATTCTGTAACTGCATCTTCTGCATCTCGATGTATTTGCCATTGTCTTTCAAGAACCGCCTGAAAAAATTATAGACATACAGTTAACTTAAGAGTATTAAAGTAGTGAAGATAGATGAAATAATCATTTGCAACGTTCGGTGGATGGCTAAATAAACATGTGGATGGAGAGATCGGTAAATAGGTGACTGGAAGTACTGGTTAATCAGAATTGTGGCTGGGTATTTAAGAAAATCCAAGACACTGTTTTAATAAGGTAAAAAGTGTGTATAAATAAGTGCTATGTGGATTAAAGGAACTGTACAGTTGTACATAGTCCTTTTTCTTCAGCCTGGTGCAGATCTCTTAGTTTTTAAGATATATTACGTTTCAAATCCAAGTGCTAGGTTTAATGTATTTATAATGACGGGTTAGGTACTATTCGGTTGTAAACTAGTATCTCAGTAGCCGTTTTAGTAGTTATTTCTACCTTTTATGAAATATTTTTAATTGCATTCTTCGTAGTTATTCAAATATTCTGTCAATAAAAGTATTACTGAGTAATATTATTAGTATATAATTTTAAGGGTTGCCAAAGTAACTCTTCTATGTCTCATGCAAATATAAATAGAATTAGTAGTCTAAGAGCTCATACTCATTGCTAATTTCAATGCAGCAAGGTGATCCATAATATGGCGGCTCAGTGAGATGCTTTTTCACGCCTCGTTTAAAACCCCGGATTATAGTGAATCATTAAATCTCAGTGTTTTTAACCGAGGGCATTTTACTTTAGAAGGTTAACAGTACAACATGAAGGTCGCAAAACAATGATTTTTTCTCTCTTTGTCTTACAAATACACAAACAAAAGATTTAGTTTAGGTGCAGTTGGCATCTTTATTAGACGACATGACAAGACTACAGAGAAGGTATAAATATTGCAGGTAAAGATAAAAACAGATTACTGGGAAATAAACAATTGCCTTAAGTTGTTGACGTAAATAATGCATAATGCATTGCGCTTGATTTAAATATAGTGAAGCCACGCTGATTTCAGCAAGAACAGGGCAGCTTGACGGGGGCGGTACTAGCCTCTCACAGAAGACCATCCTAACGTGTTTCGTCGGTGAGTGTTAGACCGGAGGATCAATAATGCAGAAGCATCTCAGTATGGGTCAACGTGTTGCATTATTGTCTGCATTCGCAATGAGTATGTTGACATTCACTTACTAATGAGTCATTTTGGCAGGACCAGACCAAACATTCCCATTAATTATACTCTCTTTTTCCCAAAGTAGATCGGGGTCGGAATTCAGTTCAATTCTACTTTAAAACTGAACTTAGATTTTTTAATAAAAACGACTGTTATCCAACTCCACCACCCGTACCAATCATCACAGATGTTCGTATGGAAAACGAAACTAACGGCAAACAATACGTACTATATACTATACTATATACTATATTTGTGTGAAATCACACAAATATTTGTTCAGAGTGGGACTCGAACTAACGTTGAACCGACGACTCGAGATGACTAATTACTAGAGCAATAGTCTAAACTAAAAACGCAACTTATTCCAGTCACATACAAATACATACCTATATGCCAAGTCGAATGCTTGTCCGATCGTAAGCGTAATTTCCGAAGCTAACTTGGATGAGATAAACACGAAGCATTCATGCTTTTCCATGTTGCTATCATGGCCGTTGACATTATTGACGGTGCTGCCCCCCTTCGCTATGAAAGAGAAGTACTTCTTAGCACCCTTGTCGTCCGCACAGTACGATATCCGGTGCAGCGGGAATTGGTAGAGGATGTTATTCGTTTTTGGCTCCTAGAATCAAAGAAAATTAAAAAGAAATTAATCAAAATGTATTTTAACGGCATCTAGCGGAGAGGATTGGAACTACTAAGTAATTATTGATCCTGTACCGCGTAATTAAAGTTCTTGAGCTTTAGGTATGTAATCTACAGTAAGTATGTAATCTGTGTTACAGTAAAGTCGTGACTCCTAGTCGATTTCAGATACGGCGACCAGTAAGTACCAGTCTCAACTAGGAGACCAGTTAATTACGCAGGAGATATTTCTGTTTCCTCGGTCTCATAATCCGATGGGATAGATACAGAAGGGACGGCTTCATGTGTTAATGTTACTACTATTAATATCTACTAGTTTGAATGTGAAAGCGTATAGGTTTGCTACTGATTTGGATAAAACTAAACACAAACATAGAGTAGCGAAATAAAACAGTTACTATTTGTCTCTAATAATTCATTGCCAAATCGAAATTATGAAACGCAGGTAAATGCAATTATGATGGAATATTTAAATGGGAAACATAGTGAAAGTGAAAGACGGTCGTTTTTTACATGTCTCCTATACCAGAGCTAGCAGACGGTGACATAATGGACATAAACTGTTAAAATTTAAAGTACTTGTTTCAGTTAAACCAAGAATGGGTACAAGTAGTACTGTAACTTCCACGAAGCCATATAATCAGTACCATAAACAATTTTAAAGTCAATCTTCCGTAGAATTCGCACAATTAGAAAGGATAAACACTGTGCAATCAATGGTGGCTGGTTCGAGGGAAGTCGGGTAAACTCGTGCGATTCCGCCGCTTTCACGTCACGGCGCGCGCGCAAGGTCATGAACACTCTTTGTCACAGTTCGAACTATTTACATGTTAGTCAGCTGGCTAAGTTATGTACTTTGATTATATACTTCTTTTATTGCCGTGATACCTATATGAAAGCATTATATTACTGATTTACTGATTGATTCCTATAAAAGAAGAATAATTGAAGAGGAAGAGGCTCAAAATAACAGCACTGGAGAGGTGGATTATTTTTCTAGAGCCAAGATTACTTTTTTGTATCACCTCATTATTAAAGCATGAAAAGAAAAGAAAATAAAGGAACTTTGTCCGAAATAGTTGTTTTTTCGATCAAATTCATGTGACAAAATGGCATTATATACAATGCATGAAAGAAAAGTTTTGTAAAAGAACATGAGCAGATAACAGTCGGAAATTCAGACTTCCGAAAGCGAGAAATGGGATAAAAGTAGATATAACAAAAAAGTTTTATAAGATCAGCAAAATCTAAGTCAACCCAAATAAGTCAAGTAGAATACGACCTTTCAGATCGTAATCAGCGCAAGGGACTTGGAGCTGGTTATCAAGAGGTTCTTGATGTGCTCTCGCGTGACGAACATGTCCAATATTTACAATTAATATGCATTCAAATTCACTAAATGGCCGCCGATGGTCAGGGCTTGAGCTCAGCAAGCTAGGCTAAACTTATGTGTAGTTATATATTTATTTATTTAGAGTTTTACCTACAGTTGTTACCCATTACTTAAGAATAATACAGGTATAATAGTTAAAAAATTAATTTTCATTAGAAACAAAATACGTCCATATTTTCCCTTTGAATGGAAATAATGGACGCTAAAGACCGGCGATATTGACATTTACAGGTAATTGGTATTACTGTAAATGTGAGAAGTGTCAATGGTTGTCAACATTGGCTGATGTTCATTGACAAGACTTGCTCAGTAAGTTGATGTTGTTCATGGAGATAGTTTTTTGTTTTTTCGAAAGACAGTCTCCATTTCATCACATTCTCATTTTTCATATTTTTTTCATTAATTTCATCACGACGAAGACTTGAATAAAAGATTTTAAATACTTGACATTGCCAGAAATAGCTGATCCAGTTGGTTGCCATATCATCAAAAGAAGAAGAATGTCATCTCAACTCCGTGGGTCTATCCTAAGGGAGTATACGTAGGACAACGGCACTGCAAGGAGATGGAAAACTTCACGCAAACCCTTTAGCCGTCCGTCTAGCGTGATATAGGAAGATAAAACCTCCTTTCTGAGGAAAGGCGTATGAATAGCAGTGGACTTATCTGCTCAACCGTCTTCTTAGCTTAGCGTGGTATTCTAAACCTACTTGCTGGAAGGTCTATTTCCAGCAGTGGACTATCAAAGGCTGTTGGTGATGATGATGTCACTCAAGGGTGAATAAAGCAGTATAACAGTTGGGTGTTTTCGTTATTCGATCACGGTGGTGGAGCGTTTTGATTCCCGAAGATCCCTAAGATATGGGTTCAATGCTTATTGACGCTTCAAAACTCCAACATTCTCCGTATAACACAGACAACTGAGAGCGTATATCTACCACTCTAAAAGTTAGTAGAGCCATGTTGACTTTAGCACAAACGCGCCGGCTCGACCAGGGCGGGACTACCCTCGCATAGAAGATCAACGTAAAATGACAGCATTCGTGCTGTCGTGTTTCGTTGGTGAGTACGAGACCGGAGGCTCAATGATGCATTTTTGCATTGTCTGCATTCCCAATGAATATGGTAACCATCACTATTGGATTCTGCTTTCCACCTGGCAGATTAAAGTCACTTTGAGAGGACCATACATAAAAACACGGTTACTTCCAAGGTCAAGAGAGAAAGTGAGAAGGGAAGAGCTCGTCAGTACGTTCTCCATGATGAAGATTATAAAAGATTGCCGCAGAGGCGACATCTTTTTTTATGTTTGTATACATAGGCTGTTTTAAAAGTTAGTTTTAACAACACCGATGGCAAGTGACCCGAATAATTAAATATTACCATGATTGGTCGTTGCCATGTTATGTTTTAAAATTAAACAATCGGAAACGTAAGTCGGCTATTAGAAATCTCAGTTGTTAAAGCGTTTAAGAATTATATAATCTTTATGTATCTTTGTCATGTAACATAGCTAAAACAAACACTAGTTATACTCAGGAGGAAAGATATAGGCTAGCTATTTTTTTACGGCGATAACTGACGCACACGCGGTCGGTGTCTCGGGCTCAAGCTAGTTACAAACAAACCTTCAACAAATATAATAAAATAATGTTAACAAAGACAATAGTTTCTACAACTCGTTGAAAAGTGAAATCATAGACAATGATAGACGTTACGTGCCCGCGGTAAATTATTCGCGCGCTTATAACACGATGTCTTAAAAGTAAAAGTGTTTGTCTAAGTCAGATGAGATGTTTTAAGGTTGTAATTGATTTTATGGTGAATCGATAGTCATGGGAATGTCTGCAGAATGGTTTATGAGCATCATAAAACTTGGTAACACAAAATTTAAAACTATTAGGTAATCTATAGAGGGCAATGAATTGAGAAGTAATGTAAATTTTGCGTATACATTTCTAGCAAACGGTATATGCTTATTTACACCTAAGGGGCCACAGCCTGGTGATAGACGGACGGACAGCGAAGTCTTAGTAATAGGGTCCAGTTTTACCTTTTGGGTCTTTATCAATCATCATTAACAACCCATAATGTCCCACTGCTGTGCTTGGGTCTCCTCTCAGGAGAGGGTTAAGGCCATACGTCCCCACTCTGGCGAAATGCGGGTTGGGGTTTGGCAAGGCTACCTAATCTTGGTACAACTGGGTCCTACGCGAGCGTCTCCCCTCCGGGCTGGGCGTAATTTGTTACGCAGATGACACATTGGTCACAGCCCGGGGGGCGAACTTTCAGGAGGCGGCGTGCCTGGCCACCAGGGGAGTGTCTCTGGTGGTCGGGCGCATCGAGGCGCTGGGCTTGCGGGTGGCCCTGGACAAGACGGAGGCCCTGCTCTTCCACGGGCCCCGTCGCGGGCCGCCCCCCGGCGCCTCCATAGTGGTCAACTCGGTCCTCGTACCGGTTCGGGCCCAGAT